>JAQBSW010002290.1:32500-106405 GCA_029291075.1 Eudiplozoon nipponicum
AAATTAGTTCAGTTGTGATGAGAAGGATAAACCAAAGGCAGCATGAACGGAAAGTATAATCTCATGCACATTCGTTTCGTGCTTACTGGCGACTCATCAGTAGGAGCCGGTATTACGCCATTTAACCACTATATATTTGGTAGAAGAATGTGGAATAATAGGACGGTACATTTTTTTGACATACAGTTAGGTTTAAAAGATGCTTTCGTTGCGCAGTCCTACCAACTATCAAACTAGTCCTGCAGTTGCCCCTTGCGGTAATATCTCGATACCTTACCATTTCCAGGTGCACAGCTTGTCATTTGCATTCATTGATTGGATCCAACTTTGAAGGCGACCACCAAAATACTGTACGAAACTGCTGTTGAATCGATATTTTCCTAGTTTGCCAGTAGTTTCGGTACTTCATTTCCAATTCCATCATCAAAATTAAAGCCAGAATCACATAAAAGGAAACACCTTGTTGCAGATATGGTATCATCATTCAAGACAGATCTCTTTAGATTTACTTTAATTACTAAAAACAGCATGCATTACTTAAATACGCAGCTCCTTGGTTTTTGATTGAAATTGTGGATTTTAACTTTTGCCATTTGTTTTAGATGGAAAATCTAGTCAACTGTTTGATGCCTTTAATTGGTCCTTCTCGGCTGGAATGTTATCGAGTAAGCGCATGTATTTCAGTTCGAAGTTCTACCCGAAAATGGGCAGCCGATATTTCCAGTCAAGCAAAATGCATGCGAGACTACTAGAGGTGAAAGCCGCATATCTAACTTTGATTTTCATTTATATACATTTTAGTGCGTGCGACTGTCGGTAGTTTAGATATGTTTATCTAAGACTGGTTTAATAAAATGGGGTTGGTGTTAACTTCAAGCTCGCGAACTTGATTTAAATAATTGTTACCACCACCCTCGCAATCAACGACTTTTTTATTCATCATTAATCTGGATACGTTAATATTGGAAGCTTTTTAAGACTTGAACCTGGGCAAGCCTGCTTCGGAGTCTACTGCTCAGTTGTGGCATAACTTTAGACATAAAGTTCCAACTAACCACCCCAAATTTGCATTTATAGAACACACACCACGTTGAACTGAAGAAGTGGCATTAAATTGAACATTTATATAATTAAACGAACATTGGTTGCGAGGGCGATGCTAACAATTTGTATAATCAATTTTGCAATCTTCATTAGTTTCATCCTTATTTCGAACTATTCTTGAATTATCCAGTATTTTGCCGCAAATGTACTTCAAGAGTTTCCAACTAACTTGTGAAGGATAATCAACTTGGAACCTGCGAAGCCACACATAATTTTTAGCTATAAAGTTGATCGTCATTGATAAATTTCTAATGGTAGAAATTATTTCAGGAATACATCATTCTTAGGTGGATCGAAAGAAACATGTCTCTATTTTACGCCTCTATTTTATGATTACTTCTACTTGATTCACTATTGATTTGGGTAGCAACTGAATTTTTTCGTTTTCTGATTTGTTATTTTTGTGTCAACAGTAATTGAAAATGGAAAGGTTAGTTAAAACTTTAGGTCTAACTGTATTATTTAAACTGACGAATGTATGTCCATAGTGGGTCAGGTGTTTATATCAAGATCGCGAACTTGATTTAAAGTAATTGTTATCCTCGCTCGTACAACCAGTGTTCATTTTATTCTATAAATATGCAATTCCATCCACATCTCCATGTAACGTGTTGTCTAAGTTTAAGAATGGTTTGTTGGAAATGTAGGTTTAAATGTGATGTCATATAGGCCCTAACCAATTGCAAGGCTAACCACGAAGCATTAGTTTGTATTGGCTGAAACTTCTGCATAGTTTGCGGCAGGGTAGTACAGTGATCAGAGCAACAGATTCCAATACAGACATGCCCAAGTTCGAGCCCTGTCCGCGGTAAATTATGGACATTACATGATGATTTCCCAAAATGCACGAGTCACATCCTACACTTTACAATGCTAAGTTTATACAGGCAATATTATATTTAATTTTATTGTTGCCAATACGCATCTCGCAAAATTGATTAAAAGTCATACATGTTTACAATTTCCCATAAACTAAAATTTCATTTGCGTTAATTTGTTAAAATATTCCGATATTGGTGGAGTATTAATTATTTAGGTGGAATGGAGTGAAATTTAATATTATGTCAGTTATGAAAAGCTATGGAAATTCATTCATAGCGACGTAGAGTCAGGTAGCAACACAAAAACTAAAACATTGACTAATTCAGCTCTGTCTTTCATAAGAGTAAGAAAATTGCCCTTTCTTTCATTCGTTCAACCTCCCCTCCCCCCTATTACATTTCACATTACATATGCTACATCGTTCTGCTTTATTTTAATTTAAACAAAAGGTAGACTGCACCTGTTGATACGCAATCATATAAAATATGATGAGTCCATGATATGGTCTGCTATTAATTAGACTTGAGAAAAGTTCAAATTAATATGAAAACTGTTATGACAAGACAAACAAAACGCATTCGTCACAGGTGTATTTAGACGACATTAAAAGGGGTAGCAACAAATGCATTGCCATAGTATATATAGAAGAGTATATATATATATAATAAGCTGGACAAAAGCCTCTCATTATATTCTTTTCTGAATTAATAATCTAAAAGTAACAATTCCATCGATACAAATGAATGCACTATATAATATAGATTGAAATTATATTCTTAATTAAGTATAGTCATAAAATTCTTTTGTGGTTTGCTTGATCAGTCAAGTTTGCGATCTTGAAATAGGCATAAATCTCATTGTATTGGACCACACAAGGTTTGATATGTTCTTCTACTGCTTAAATACAATGGGATTGATGCTTATTTCAAGTTTGCAAACTTTATTTAACTGATTGTTTTCTCCGCCTACGAAATCATTGAATATTTTATCATGTGCTTGTGGCGATATCTGTTGAAATTTAATGTTCCTGACCGCATAGAATTGGTTTCAGCCGAACATACCTCTTGCCATGTTTTGTTAGCCTATCCCTCAGGTAGAGCCAATTTGGTATCGATTGAAGCCGAAGGTTCAACGATGCTGACACATTTAAATATAGTGGATTTTGTGTTTATATCAAGCCCGCAAACTTCATTTAAATAATTGTTATTGCCACCCGCGTAACCAATGCTTATTTAATGTTATAAAGCATGAATTCAATACCACCACGCCAGGTAGCGCGGTGTTTGTACTTTTGTGACAGATTGAATGTGATCAGTTGGAAGATTACGTCCAAAGAAATCTCATGTAGGCTCCACATGAAGGGAAGTCGAAACAAAAACATTAATTAGTATCTAACTGCAAATTTTGTGTATCTTGCGGCAGGGAGTCTCAGAGGTTAGAGCACACGATTCCGCAGTTCCCAGGTTCGTGCCCTATCTACTACAATATCTAGACTGTGCGTGATGAGTTCCCAACAATTACGAAACTGGTATACAGGATTAAATGCATTTTCTACACTATATAATTCTCAGTTTATACTGACAAATGTACATACTTAATGGGTCAGGTGTTTATACCGAGTTGGCAACCTTGATTAAAATTAATTGTTATCACCATCAGCGCAACATATGTTCATTTAAATATATACATGTTTAATTTGAAATCACTTCTCCGGGTAGTGTGTTGTCTGGTCTATAATGAGCCGTGGAAATTTAAAGCGAAATAGATGCCGAATTTCCTCCACTGGAAGTAAAGTCTGACTGAATAAATGCAAAAATGGAATATAATTGAAAACTTTGTATAATGTGCGGCATAGTGGCGCAATGGTTAGAGTCACAGACTTCGACGAAGTCGTTTCCAGATGTAAGTCCAATCTGCAGTACATGAAGTGTTCCTAATAAGTACGAAACCGATCTATTGATTGAATTGCATATTACACATTATAAAATGCTTAGTTCACACTGACAAACGCATATATATATGGAGTAGAATAAATCTTTATGAACTGATAAGCTAAACAAAAGCCTCTCATTATATTTTTTTCAAAATGAATAACCTATAAATAACTATTCAATCGATGCAAATGAATCCACTATATAGTATAAACTGAAATTACATCCTTAAATATATAAATGTTCATTTCAATACCACTTCCCCATGTAGTGTGGTGTCTGTTCATTAATAATAGGTTGATGATGTGTAGTTGGAACTTTGGGTTTAAAAGGATGCTAGATGAGCTAGAACCGAAAGGGGAAAAACTAACCAAGCTACATTAGTTAGAATATAAATGAAAATTGTGTGTAGAGTAGTATGCGGTAGGGTGGCTCAGTTCTAAGAGCCACAGACTCAGAATCAGGAATGCAAAGGTTTGAGCCTTGTCGGCGGCAAATTCTGGATAGTACGTGAGGAGTTTCCAATAAGGTCGAAACCGGTCTACTGGATGAATTGACTTTCCTAAACTAAACGATATCAATTGCTCCACCGTGTTTTATTCCTAATGCTCAAGAAAAACGTCAACCAATCTAGTGTTGGATTCCTGATTGCTGAATGCTAATATATGGGCATCCACGTGTACCGTGTGACTGCATAGAAGGATATATCAAAGTCAGGAATATATTGTATGTAGTGAGCTGGCACAGAATTCTCACCGCTACGCTACATATAAACATGACCCAACTTCTGCTTGAATACACCTGTGCACATTGCATCTTCCAGCTGGTCTAAATTTCCTGATCAAATTTACGGTGGGTGTAGGGCCTAACACCGTCTCCCACTTAAGAGTCACATTTAAACACGATACGCATGAGCAAGAGGGACACATCCTTTAGTTCGTATTGCCTTTGGCCTGACAGCGGCCGACGCCTGTTGAACCATTCCTTTGTGCTCCATCAGCCTATAGCCGATCCGTCCTCAGAGTCTAACCATACTGCCCATCCATTCCCGTTTACTCAATACGGCTAGAACAAAGGCATTTTCCCAATTACTAAAACATGACAAACGATTCATAGTTCTATAATAGCATTTAGATGCTCATACAAAATTAAAACGGCACAAATCAATTCAAAGCAGAACGGGACATCAATTCCCGTATAACGAGCTTCATGAAAGGCAGGTAACAGTCTGCCATCCCTTCATTCAGCAGCTATGCGCTCAGGCCATACAGCACTTTAAAGCTCACGTCGACATATTACGAACTCCATGGCTTGATTCTTCTTGTTCGTAGGTCTCCATTGCCATCTTGATTACTCCATTGAGAAATGACCCCCAGGCCTTGGCTTCCGCAGGATTTAAAGATATCGCCTTGGTTCCATTCACCACGTAGACCGGAAAAGATCCTGTCTGCGCCCCCAATTGTATTTGTTAGAGCCTGTAGAATCACAACTCGTCTCTAAATCCATTTAATAAAAGTCAACAGTGGGTCTTTTCTTCTTCAAAGTGACTGGGGCATTTGTTCCAGCTGGGTTGGGCAGACTGGAATGCGCCCAGCTGCATGAAAGATGGACTATGACTACGTAACGGCTATTTGATGATGGTTCCACAGGCGCTGACCTCTTGTCAAATTACACCTAACCTGTTGCTAGGTTCGCAATAACTTGTGTATAATTAGCAGATTGAACCAACCAAGATAAGGCGGTCGTCGTCGGTCATCTTACACATGCAAAAATGTATTGTGGCGCAAACTACTTTGAAATCACGAAAAATATGGTTCCATACAAAGTGAGCACATGTTCAGAAGTAGACGGGAACTCTAAAGGGACTCCTGCAAACAACACACTGAAAAGAACTCAACTGGATTCTCGGGATGGTGGGGCATTTAACCATTGTAGAGCATAATCCAATTTTGTTCAGACAATCATTTCAGTAAATATTTCGTCGATTGTATTCTCCGTTATGCTAATAGTGAATAGCAATTTATCACTTAATTGTTTCAACCTATGATGCTGATTTGGGGGGATTCCGACATTCTCATTTGAAGTAAAATATAAAAAATGTTTTATGTACATCCTATTTACCTTGTCAACACCATTAGATACCACCTGTGATTTGGGTGGTAACACAAATAGTAAGTCTTCTCGTCTCGTCCATTCTCACCCCTTTTCTGAAATATGCAATTTCTTTCATCACTTTGCATCTTCATAATGACGAGCCATTCCAGGTGTTGCATGACAAAACTAAACGAAGAGAGGGTAAATAGGCCAAGCGAATAGTTCCCCTTAATTACTTTTATGGATAGTGTAATATTAAAAATATATAAACAATTTTAGCAGAATCAATCTTGTCTCCTCCACTCTCCCCCCCCTTTTCTGAATTATGCAATTTCTTTCATCACTTTGTTTCTTAATAATGCTAAAATGAAGAGCTAAACCAGGTGTTGCGTTACAAATCTAAAAGAAGATACGGTAACTAGGCGAATTAAATCGTTTACCTTAATTAATTTTGTGCAGAGTGAAAGGTTATGATTACATAAATAATTTTTTGCAGAATCAACGCTGAATAGTTCAGAGGTGAGAATAGAACGGTTAATAAACTGTAGGTTAGCAACAATTATACTGTGGTTATTATTATAAGGAAAGGATGAATAAATAAATAAAAAATTGCAGTTTAGATCATAATATTGTGTCAGGTTGAACAATCTTGAAATACATTAAACGAGTGATACATACGAAGAATGGATTTATATATTAATATATATATATATATATATATACACAAAATTTAGTTCTTTAAATCAAGTTTGCGAGCTTGATGTAGATAGGACCACTTTATTGTAATTTAGGTGTTTGTTCAATTAAAGTTTTGCCATGATTTCAAACTCGCGATATCTTTTCAACTGGTGGCAAGTTCCAGTGTAATCATGGAAGATAGGGTCCGCTATCCAATTGAAAAGAACAAAATCCTAAGTTGTACTGTAGCGTAGTACATTGATTGCTTGACAATTAATAGAATTCCAGTTTATCAACAGCATCGAATCAAATCTAGTTAATGAGCTACATTTCATATTTTATTGAAATTTTATACTATACCGACAATATAAGCACGAAACAATGTGCATGAGGTTATACTTTCCGCTCATGTTGTCTTTGGTTTATCCTTCTGGTCCCAACTGAACTAATTTGTTACTATGCGAACACCACCTAATACAATAGAGCACAGGATTGTTCCAAGTGCAATCATTTATTGGCATATATTGGATGTCTTGAAAAAATATCGTCCATCGGTCCACAATTCACGACATGTTTAAATTACTTTTTTTATTAATTTATTCCTAAGTTTTCTGCTGAGTTTTTGACCGATGCAGGATGACCACAAGGGTATCCAAATAATTACCCTGAAAGAAAATTATTGTGAAAAAATCTATTTTAGTCAAGCACAGACCAGGTAATGTAATTGGCCCCAATATAAAATAAACGAATATTAAAGAATTCCACCTCAGCTAGTTTGCAACACCTAATACATACTTGAATATATATATATATATATATATATATATATATAATTTTTAAAATAGAGGACGCATCATGCACTGTCATGATACTTTGATTGAATGCTGCTTCTGCTCTGTAATGAGAGATTGGATCGGCTTAGAGCGTGACTTATGGATGTCAAATGACGCAACACTTAGTTAAATATGATTATTAAACTGGGTAATCTTGTAATTAACTGTTGATAAACCATATGCGTAATCCGTGATTGATTAAATGAATCAGCAAAGGAATCCGCAATGATGCGAAAATTACAATTTATTTACATTTTGTTTTACATAGGCATTTCATCTTATTTATTTCCATTCAATTTTCGAAATTACTCGCAAATACGAGATTAATTGCCATTTGCTTTTTGGTTAATTAAAATTTAATGTAATATATAAAATCTCAACCCATTTTAAACCCAGGATTACACAATGTAAACTGATTAATTTTTCTCATATCATAAACACAGTAATAGAACAGCTGTTCTAATTAGTGTATTGACAGGCAGTTAGTACGGAGTTTCATTTAGTACTTAAATGCGAAAATATTCTTTACCAATAGCGAGTGAAATACGCAGAAACTTTGCGCGTTAATCAGCTGATCACGTGTGTTCATCTCTACCGACCAATCGCACTCTCGTATTAAAAGCAGTATTCCTATTGGCTGAAAGATCTGAACGAATAATACCCTAATCAGTGAATTGCTCTGCTATAAATATGTTTAATAGCACTAGTCAAGCTCATTAGCTTTAACTTTTATATCGAGTGCTGTTCTCCTCACCGCTTAATGTGGCATTGTGAATCTTCTTGCGTTTAAGGATTATTTTAACAGTTTCTAAAAAAACTAACAATGTCGTGCTGTGAAGCTGTGACACCTGTTTTGCTGGAGGTTAGTTATTATGTTATATTATATTATCTTATATTAATAACTAACATGTTTACCTATTTTTAATTAAATTGAACACTTCATAATGATCAAAATAAAACCATTTCCTTTAAAAACACAACGGATTGTTTAAAATTTGACAATACTGCATTTTTCAAATTCAAGAATTTCATAGTTTGATTGGATTAGCTTTCAATAATAATATTCTTTAAAATGTCTGACTATCACTAATATTACTGGCGCAATATCCACCGTCTGCATTTCTATGAACAGACAGCTATGTCGGGCAAACTGGTATTGGAGGGAAGTACTCTTCTCAGATTGCAGACCATTTAGGAAAAAAACTAATCCAAATAATCGGCTTCATACCTCATATTGGTGACATTCATTACTTATATATTCCATACATAACCAAAAGTAATCTTAAGTCTCTTGACAATGAAACAAACCTTGTTCCAAGCTAGTTTAACGCTGTCGTACTCTGATGATGATCATGGATTGTCGAAACGAAATTACCGTGCTAGTGAAGGTAATTTTATGTTGTTTGCCGGCTGGTTAAATACAATCGGATTGATGTTTACTTCAAGCTCGCAAGCTTGATATAAAGAATTGTTACCACCATCCGCGCAATCATTTATTGTTAATCAATGTGTCAATGTTTGAATTTTTACGACTAAAAGTACTGTTGGATCTTATTAATTAATTCTATACTTTTAAAATCAAATTTATGCACATGTAGTACACATCAATCAGTGATTTGATAATTTATTATCACCTGTCTAGCAATTAGAAATTTCTATATTAATCACGCAATAAAGTATTCATTAAGGCCAAAGAAAATTCTTTAATTCAAGTATGCGATTTTGAACGCTTAAAGGTCGAAACGCGTCAGTGCGTTGCAGCTGGCGGTAGTTTTGCTTGGTTGTTGGGCGACTGGTTAAATACCATGGGATGGGTGTTTACCTTAGGCTTGCAATATTGATTTCAAGAATTTTTACCACCACCCACGCAGTAAATTGTTCCCCAACGTTTATCAGTAGATGAGGTTTATAAAACACTTGATAACGCTCATTTTATTGTTAACTCGGCTACAGGATAACTTGAAAAAGTATGCTGATTGGCTATCTCAAACGTGCACCTACACCGACAACATTGAGCACTTTCGCACTCGCTTTCCAAAACGATTTCTGGCGTTGTGCAAGTTCCATTTGTCAATCCTTGTCGACTTGCCTGTCGACTTTATGGAAGCGAAGTCGGGCTCCAATTGTTCGGCAAACAACAGCAAAGACTCTAGTTTTTCAGACAGCTTTGTCAGCTCAGAAATTAAGAAGACTCCCGTCAAACAGGCTAATCACGATGAGGCGAGTCAGTCGAGTGGCGGTTCCAGAGCTTCCTCGCAGGAGCGTAGTAGATGGCCCACTATGCAATGGACAAAACTTCGTGTTCCTGGATCAAATAATGTGGGAACAGTCAGAAGTTTAGCTGATACGCCAGTTACTCGCAGTAAGTTATTCTCATCCTTAAATTGTTCAATTACTTATAGCAGAGAGCTGATATATATATATATATATATATATTGGAATGCACAAATAATCTGGCAAATCTAATACGAATTATTTTTCAAAATTAACGTGAAGTATAATAACGAATATTGATAAATGTCAAATCTATTGTTTATTCTCTAATAAGGTTTTGTTTTATTTTTGTAGCTACACGCTGCATCAACTCAACGACCTACACGCCAGAATTAACTTCGGCTCTGCCTCCTCTCCCGCGACAACAGGTGAACATAATGCGTTCCGTGTCCACCGAATTGTGCAACAACTCGGCAGATTTGGTACATTCAACAAATGTTGAGAGTTCAAAGGTCTCTTTGCCAGAGCATATTGTGGACAATCTGCTTACCGTCATGGAGCACCTCGATAAGCCAGAATGTAGGTTGCGAATCCAACTATCTACTCTATGCAGTTTAAGATGTTTCTAAAAAATGAACAGTTTAATAAATAACTTGTTTTAATTTAATTTCAGACCTCAAATCGGAGGGCATTTTCCGAAAAACAGGCAACGTTGTGCGTCAACGTGAACTACGGCGCAGAATCCAACAGTCGAAGCTGTTAGACTTGAACAATTTCCCGCTGGTTGGCTGTGAGACTCGTTGGCGTCCTTGCGTTATGCGGTCGGTGCCGGACAGTCCACCAGATGCAGCAAGTAGTCAGCCAGGCATCGGAGTGCACGATCTGGCGGCCGGTTTGAAGGGCGCACTGCACGATCTTAGCGAGCCCCTCCTAACTGCCGAGTTCCTACCTGTGCTCTGTCAAATTGCCAGTAAGTTCCCATGCCTGACAAAACTGGTTGTTAGTGATGTTATTAATTGCTTACAAAAAGTTGTGCGTCCACTTTATTATTAAAATGCTTGCCTTTTACGTTATCCTTTAGATTTTACAACGGGCGGTCTCAATGAACGTGGGCAACGTGTGCCACTTCGACCTGCAGAACAAGAACTCGCGAAGGCTAAACAATTGAAGGCGTTGCGCATTCTCCATTTGCTGTTGCCCGAACCGCATCGTGTACTCTGGCGTCGTCTACTTGTGCTTTTGCAGCGAACTTTGCTGCACGCGGAGAACAGAATGACATCCGAGAGCCTGGGCACCATGTTCGGACCGCTACTGCTCGCGCCCAGCAAGGTTAGCTCACGTGAGCTCTATCAGCAGTATCCGAATCTAGCCAAATTAGCGTGTCTCATGATTGAGCAAGGTGTTGACGGCCTATTTTCACTGCCCATCAGTTTGGCCGACGACATTGTTAAAAACATGGCACACATAATGAACCGACGTAATCACCAGCCCGCTGGATCTACTCCGTGCAGAACAGACAGGCTGATCAGGAGTGTTTCCAACGACTCGGGACTCTGTGAATGTGACGCGCCTTCGCAGACCAATTTGAATTCCGCCAGCTCGACGATTTCGCAAAATACTTCCAACACGTCATCGTCAACTAATTCACTAATGTCCCACGATAGTGAGTGTGACCGGCATGCGTTTGGATCCCTAGTAATGTCGTCGACTTCGTCAGACTATCAGCCGCAGAGCGAACTGTCCGAGGATGACAGTCCAACCTTGGTTACGGGAGTGGTTTTCGCAAAACGAAGTTCACTGACGCAGAAGATTAACGGTCTAAAAGATTCTCGCTTCTCGCCAAGAAGGCTAGGCGCTCTGGACACAGAATACGCGGTAGCCGAACTATGCGCGGCTGTACAGGCGATGCCAGACTGCGATCCTCGTAAACGCCGTTTAATTCAGCGATTCAACGCGTCCAATGGTGGCCTCATGTCGGGCTTTGTCTCGTTCGGGCAAAATTTACCTCGTCAGTTCAATGCAGAGAGTGAAAATCATTCACTGGTGAACTGTGCCACTCACGAACAGTTGTCGAGATCCGCTCTTCTCAGTAGACGGGTTAAAGGTCGTTCACAAAGCGCCAGCCGGCATGTCCGACAATTCCTTGAAAAATCTCCATCTCCTAAACGGGGCATTGCATCAAGTCGTACGAATATCAGCGTGGTTTCATTCAAGCGGAACGCATTATCCAGTGTAACAAAACCGGATCATTTGATAGACGAAAAATCAATTGGGTCACTCACAGCAGCCCATGGCCTGCGATCTTTAAGCAGAGTAAGTTACATTCACATAAAACTTATTGATTATTTAAGATCAATGTTTCGAGCTTGATGCGAGCATACATCGCATTATTTTAAAACGTATGTCGCTGTTTAATTATCTGATTTCTGGACAATTTTCGAGTCCACGACTGAGTGAACGTTTGCAATTTATTGTCTGGCCTTTCAAATTGGCATCGCTTAGATTGTGCTACTTTTAATCAACCTTAATTAACACGTAATAGCTGGGCGGCGATGCACTATCCAATTTCAAACATTGGTGCTTACTTCTTACTGGCATACTTGATCCAAAGAATTGCTACCTCCAAATATTACTTAATTGTATTGCCTATAAATTTATGTGTGACGAAAGACTTAATAGGTTAATGTTAGTGATTGACTAGAAATTGCGCAGCTGACATTTCCAGTCAAGTAAAATGTATGCGAGACTACTAGAGATGAGAGCCGCATACCTAAGTTTAACCTGGCAAATACATGTCGTAGCCTGATGATGAACATGGAAGGTTCAAACACCTCAGTACATGTGACTGATGATAGACTTTTTAATTTTTAACAACAATGGGATTGGTGTCTACTTCAATCCAGCAAACTTGATTTAAATAATTGTTGAAGCTTGCATTACTTGTAAAATACTATTCATGGATGAATGCTTAATTGTGCTTTTATTTTATTTTCATTTTCTTCAAGAAGAGAAAGGCACCTCGTGATGCCACGATCTACGAGTCAACTGCAGTTTGTGAATTGAATTGTAAGAAATCTGTGGATGGAAAGGATAAGCCTAAATTGGCTACATCTCGCGGTAGTATGGCAACTTGCTCAAACACCTCAATCGGTTCGACCGTGAGTTGTGAGTCAACAGCGTCGATGGTCGAGATGACGTTCTGCTGTCCTCTTGTCGACGCATTGGCTTCACCGTTCCGGAAGATGGCAACGGAAATAAAAACACCTACCGAGGCGAAGCAGGTAACACACGATAGCCAGAATACCCCTGAAAGTCTGAATCAAACAATAAAATACACCTCCGGCGGACAGGAGGAAGAGAATTCGAAAAAATTGACGATAAAACCACCCAGAATTCCTCGTCGACCTCCGGTCAAGAAGCGCCAACTTGACGTAGACCAGCAGGGTGTTTGCTCTCGCGATAACTCGAGTAAAGAATTGAAAACTTGCACAGACGCAAAGAAATGCAAGCGACAGGCATTTGAAATCCAGCGTCTTGAAGACTGTTCAATGGATATAACAGCGATTCAGTCCACTTGTGATAGGGAACAACATCAGTCAGACCAGAATGTGTTGGACCGAAGCGAAATCCTGGACGGAAAATACTTCCCAGTGTCGGCTGGTGTTCAACAGTTCGCGGGTTCACTCAGCAACGGTACCATGTCTGCCTTCGGTCGTGTGGTACGAAGCGTATCTGTTGGCAGTTTGTGCAATATGAAGTCGCACTAATCTGGAACCCTATACCACAATTTGTAAATAAATCACACCAATGTTTTCGCGATGTTCTGCTGTTCAGAGACCTTGGCAAGATTCTGCTTGCTGTTCTTGTACATACTTACTTTTTTAATCACTTTTATGGCTGTGAATCAACTCGAATTATCATTTCATAACTTTATATTGCCCAGTGTAATAATTTTATCCTTTTACTTTGTTATTACGCCAATAGTCATACGATTTTACTCTGATTTTACCGTCTTACACAATCAGAATTGATCCCCATGTACATATTTTCTCCTTATTTTTTCTTTTCATAAAAAATCGAAATCGGAAAATACATTGTTTTATCGATATTATCCACGAGACTTTTTCGTTAAATGGGTGAATGTCACGTTGGGTAGATATGCGTGTACGTGTTGATAGACAACTTGGGCACGGAGATCAGTTTTGATGTGCAGTTAGGTGTGAATATGTGGAAGGGGAGGAGGGGGGCAAGGGGGAGATAAGTCGTTACTACTCCTTAACCAATGTTCGTCTTCAGCTATTCTCTTGGCTCCGAGTATTCTGCCAGGACATGTTTGCACATTCTTAAGTGCCACAACTTGGATGAGCAACCACTCGAGACGCGGTTAAGCGGATAAAATGTTGATAAGCTAAACCGAAACTACATTTTGTAATAAGCATCAACTAATCGGTTATCGTTGATAACTAGTGAACTGTAATTAATACCGAATTCAGTTAGGCATGCATTTAGAACTTTACATGTTAATTGTATGTTAAACCATATGAATCCGTACAAACTCACACTCATATATATATATATATATATATATATATATATATATATATATATATATATATATATATCGCACTAGTAGATTAGTTCCAGGTCCTTCATTTTATATTGTGGATGATGCAGTTCTTGTTGGCAATTAAAACTTGACATTGTGGAGCGCCAATGGTGAGACGACCCGTTGTGGGTTTGCGGGAAATTTGAAATAAAAAAATCGAGCGTTCTCTGCTAGTATAGAGAAAGAACCTAAATCGTAGGCGTATTGGCTACTAACTAAAGGTACAATTGACAATGACGTAGAAATGGATTTACACTTTTTCAAAATCTGGCTACCATTTAAGCTAAGCTGTTTAGTCGATTACAATGTCAATTATGAAATGTGTTAGTGCACTGAAGCAAAAATTATTGCAATAATTGTAATAGTGTAAATGAGTACTGTTTTATTTCTGCAACAGTGTCGATTGCCTTCACCAAGAAAAAACACTCGCAAAAAATTGTTAATTGTGAATGAGGATATTATGCATGTAGAGAGAGAGAGAGAGAGAGCTGATTATCAATATTTTTCCAGACGGTTGTTTTTGTTTCAGCCCGAGTAGCAATATTTAGAGTAGCAATTAAGTTTAGAAGAAATCAACTTTTGTGTGAGGTTGGGGGATGTTGTTAGTTGGAGGCGAAGTCGAATGCGAGCAATCTATGCACTAGTGAACTGAGCAACGAATGCGGTCTGCTTACCCGCATGTTGTCAGATCGGCTGAAAAATGAGTGTTCTCGGCACACAGCTTTAGTGACATTTTGCAGACCAAGTTAACTTTGTCGATCTCGGGAAATAGGCGAGTCGTTTGACTGACAGGTAAATGTGTTTTCGGCCAATTAGTTGGCTAATTGGTAAGGCTGCAGGCTTTCTTAACGTGGATGTCGTTTTCAACGTCTGTTATGCAAGGCTTCTAAAATTGGATATGTTTTATTGTGAAAAAACGGGGTGTCGGGTACATGCATAATCGTTTTTCTCAATTTTAAGTGGTTAGAGCAACAATTAAACTCACCTATGCTACGCCAAGTATCACTTGTTTTTAAACGAAAGTAGCTTTAATTATTTAATTATTGTGCAGCATAATATAGACACCAATTCCATTCTTTTCAACCTGTCAAGCGGTATAACGAAACCACCTTTACTCGCATTTATTCATTCAGCAGTGTGGCTCAGTGGTTAGAGCTCAAAATTCTGAAGCAGGCGTGCTTGGTTTCGAGCTCTCTTCATGACAAATTCTGGCCAGTACTTGATGAGTTCCCAATAAGGACGAAACCGGTCTACTGGATGAATTGCCTTTTCTATACTACACAATTCTTAGTTTATATTGACATATGTAAGTAATTAATGGGTCAGGTGTTTATATCAAGACCGCAACCTTGATTATAATAATTGTTATCACCACCCGCGCAACCAATGTTCGTATAATTATATAAATGTTCATTTCAACACCATTTCCCCATTTAATGTGGTGTCTGTTCAGTAATGACAGATTGGGCATGGTTAGTTGGAACTTTGGGTCTAAATGGATGTCATATGAGCTCCACCTAAAGGAAAAATAGACTAACCAAGCTACAATAGTTGCTATATAGCTGAAAATTGTGTGCAGTGTAGTGTGCGGCAGGTTGGCTCAGTGGTTACAGAACCAGATTCCGAAGCAGACGTGCCCAGGTTTGAGTCCTGTCCGCAGCAAATTCTGGCCAGTACGCGATGAGTTGCCAATAAGGATGAAACCGGTCTACTGGATGAATTGCCCTCTCTACACTGCACAAATATTACTTTATACTAACAAACGCAGGTATTTAATGGGTCAGTTGTTTATATCAAGACCGCAACCTTGATTATAATAATTGTTATCACCACCCGCGCAACCAATGTTCGTTTAATTATATAAATGTTCATTTCAATACCACTTCCCCATGTAATGTGGTGTCTGTTCAGTAATGACAGATTGGGCATGGTTAGTTGGAACTTTGGGTCTAAATGGATGCGATATGAGCTCCACCTAAAGGAAAAATTGACTAACCAAGTTACATTAGTTAGTATATAACTGAAAATTGTGTGTAGTGTAGTGTGCGGCAGGATAGCTCAGTGGTTAGAGACCAGATTCCGAAGCAGACGTGCCCAGGTTCGTATCCTGTCCGCGGCAAATTCTGGCCAGTACTTGATGAGTTCCCAATAAGGACGAAACCGGTCTACTGGATGAATTGCCCTCTCTACACTATACAATTCTTAGTTTATACTGACATATGTAAGTAATTAATGGGTCAGTTGTTTATATCAAGACCGCAACCTTGATTATAATAATTGTTATCACCACCCGCGCAACCAATGTTCGTTTAATTATATAAATGTTCATTTCAATACCACTTCCCCATGTAATGTGGTGTCTGTTCAGTAATGACAGATTGGGCATGGTTAGTTGGAACTTTGGGTCTAAATGGATGCCATATGAGCTCCACCTAAAGGAAAAATTGACTAACCAAGTTACATTAGTTAGTATATAACTGAAAATTGTGTGTAGTGTAGTGTGCGGCAGGATAGCTCAGTGGTTAGAGCACCAGATTCCGAAGCAGACGTGCCCAGGTTCGTATCCTGTCCGCGGCAAATTCTGGCCAGTACTTGATGAGTTCCCAATAAGGACGAAACCGGTCTACTGGATGAATTGCCTTTTCTACACTATACAATTCTTAGTTTATACTGACATATGTAAGTAATTAATGGGTCAGGTGTTTATATCAAGACCGCAACCTTGATTATAATAATTGTTATCACCACCCGCGCAACCAATGATCGTTTAATTATATAAATGTTCATTTCAATACCATTTCCCCATGTAATGTGGTGTCTGTTCAGTAATGACAGATTGGGCATGGTTAGTTGGAACTTTGGGTCTAAATGGATGCGATATGAGCTCCACCTAAAGGAAAAATAGACTAACCAAGTTACATTAGTTGGTATATAACTGAAAATTGTGTGCAGTGTAGTGTGCGGCAGGATGGCTCAGTGGTTAGAGAACCAGATTCCGAAGCAGACGTGCCCAGGTTCGAGTCCTGTCCGCAGCAAATTCTGGCCAGTACGTGATGAGTTCCCAATAAGGACGAAACCGGTCTACTGGATGAATTGCCTTTTCTACACTATACAATTCTTAGTTTATACTGACATATGTAAGTAATTAATGGGTCAGGTGTTTATATCAAGACCGCAACCTTGATTATAATAATTGTTATCACCACCCGCGCAACCAATGTTCGTTTAATTATATAAATGTTCATTTCAATACCACTTCCCCATGTAATGTGGTGTCTGTTCAGTAATGACAGATTGGGCATGGTTAGTTGGAACTTTGGGTCTAAATGGATGCCATATGAGCTCCACCTAAAGGAAAAATTGACTAACCAAGTTACATTAGTTAGTATATAACTGAAAATTGTGTGTAGTGTAGTGTGCGGCAGGATGGCTCAGTGGTTAGAGCACCAGATTCCGAAGCAGACGTGCCCAGGTTCGAGCCCTGTCCGCGGCAAATTCTGGCCAGTACGCGATGAGTTCCCAATAAGGACGAAACCGGTCTACTGGATGAATTGCCTTTTCTACACACAAATATTACTTTATACTAACAAACGCAGGTATTTAATGGGTCAGTTGTTTATATCAAGACCGAAACCTTGATTATAATAATTGTTATCACCACCCGCGCAACCAATATCCGTTTAATTATACCATCATAAGCAACAACAACAACATCGTCGTCATCATCATCGTAACAACTCTCAGTATCATCATCATTATCATCATCATCAACAAAATCGTCATCATCATCAAAATTAAAAACATCATCATCAGCATAACCACTCTCAGTAACATCATCATCATTGTCATCACCAGCATCATCATCAACAACAATAACAATATCGTCATCATCATCATCATAACCACTATTGTTATATTAATCATTGTCATCATCATCAACAACAACAACAACATCGGATCCAACGTTGCTTCTCGATCCAGTACCATCAATTTTTTAGTCAATTTCTTTCACCTATAATCACACAGATTGATGGTGGAATTTTTCATTTAATGTGCTAAGCCCGCGTTGCCTCACTTGACTAGGAGTGTTCAATTAATGTCTCCAATCTGATGTAGCGAGCGACGATTTGACCCACTTTGATTTCGTGCTTACACACAGCCATCGCGAAGACAAACCGAACTTGTAATTGGAAATGCGGATCAATCGGTTCTATGCGTGACTACCACCCACGATAGAGATCGCACTGCGCAACCCTGGGAGAACACCAACTAACACGGTCAACATCTGAAGGCGTAGGTGCAACCCGTTAAACCCATTACAAAAGGCTTTGATTTCCTGTTGTCCCGCGCAGCTGGAGTAAATGTAAGTTGGACTTTCGACGCAGTGCTAATTCCTGCTGATGAATCGCTAAGCAAGCACGAGATGCAAGCAAAAAAGTCTTTGTTATGTCTTGACAAAGCAACTTTAAAGCAAACGTTCTGTATATAATAAATATACGAAGCCTGTAAAGAGTACCAACACTATAGTTATTTTAATTAATATGGTTTGCTGCAGAGAACTATATACAAGTATGTATAAGGTGTTGCGAATCTAGTAACAAATTAATTAATTTGTGAACAGAAGGATAAACCAAAGACCGCATTAAACAAATATTTCATGAGGTCTAGGTTAATTTGATTATAGCCGGTACTTGTTTTACTCCCAGTAAATGTGTTTAACCACATCATGCTTTATTTACTTTCGCATGTGAATGCTCGTCTTTACACCTAGTCTAGAATGAAACAACTTTATTTCGCAAAGTCAATGATAGTAAAGAGAATGTTCTATCTAACATTCTTGTCCGAGTTAGTAGAGTACTTTTTACTATCGGTCAGTGGCTCACTGTCAAAGTTTATTATAGTTTGTTTAATTGGAAAGCTATTAATTATAATGAAACTTCATATATTATTAACAGAGGAGTGTCATTTTCTATCTGATAATAACTTAGCATGGCGCATTTGATAACTAGCTCGGTTCGATCAAATCCGCTTTAAAAATTCCTTGTGAATACCATTCGTTGGCAAACATTCGTGAGTCATTAAATTAGTACGAAAGACGCCAGGAAAAAAAACAGGCGAACACTCAAATATTCCCTAACAGATTAATAAACGTTTTTATTTATTCACGCGCTTCACTTCCGTTATAGTTAAATATTATAAGAATTCTCATATCTGATCCATTCAGTTAACTATTTCTGTGTATGTGTGCGCCTTTGAAAATAATGCTTGTGATTCAACTGATTAGAGTATATTTTTAAAACCATCCTCCATGCAAACAATAATTGATTGCGCGGGTGGTGGTAATAATTCTTTAAAGTCAAGTTTGCGAGCTTGAAGTAAACACCAATCCCATTGTATTTAACCAGTCTTCGAGCAACATAACAAAACTATCGCCAGCCGCAACGCACTGACGCGTTTCGACCTTCCTTGATCATCATCAGAGTACGACGGCAAACTGACTATCGAGGATCAAACCGCATTGAATATATATGGAAATCAAATTTAGATATGCGGCTCTCACCTCTAGCAGTCTTGCATACATTGAACTTGACTGGAAATGTCGGCTGCACAATTTCTATGCAGTCACGAACATTAACTGTTTGCAGCTTTCGCCACATATACATACATAGGCAATACAATTTAACAATAATTGATTGCGCGGGTGGTGGTAACAGCTCTATAAATCTAGTTTGCGAGATTGAAGAAAACACCAATCCCATTGCATTTAACCTGTCGTCGAAAACTACCGCCAGTCGGAATGCATGTATATGCAAAACGGTTTGATCCTCACTAGTCAGTTTGCCGTCGTATTCTGATAACAATCAAGGAACGTCGAAACGCGTCAGAGCGTTGCGGCTGGCGGTAGTTTTGTTATGTTGTTCGACGACTGGGTAAATACAATTGGATCGGTGTTTACTCGAAGCTCGTAAACTTGACTTAAAGAATTGTTACCACCACCCGCGCAATCAATTATTGTTAGATTGGTAATTGTTAGTTTGATATTTGGGTCTAAATGGATGTCGTATGAGCACCACCTAGGTGAACCGAGAGCATCAGATTCTGTAGAAGATGTGCCCATGTTCGAGCTCTGTCCACGGCATATTCTGGACAGTACGTGATAAGTTCCTAATAAGGAAGAAGCCAATCCACTTGACGAATTTCATTTTCTAAACCAAGTAATTAATGGGTCAGGTGCTTATATCAAAATCGCAACCTTGATTGTACTAATTGTTGTTACTGCCCGCGCAGCCAATGTTCATTTAATCATATAACTGGTCAGTTTAGGAATGTCGGGTTATGGATAAACGCAGGATTTTGAAAAGGAGATCAATGTTTAAGTCGAGGAAAACGTAATTCAAACCTGGGCCTGTCTATTAGGTTGTGAATAGAACATAACCTGGATGCAACCCACTTATGCGAGGTAATGCGATCGCGCGGAAAAAGGCAATTCGTGGGATTAGAGAGGCAATGCTTACTCCATCAAATTGCTCAGAGCACATTTTGAGTCCACACAACAGCAATGCGGAGAACACTATTGAACACTAGAATAAATTAATGCATTCAACTTTACTTCCATCGACAGAAGCCACTATAATTAAATATATTATTATTATTATTATTATTATTATTATTATTATTATTATTATTATTATTATTATTATTATTATTATTATTATTATTATTATTATTATTATTATTATTATTATTATTATTATTATTATTATTATTCATTAATTCATTATTATTATTATTCATTATTATTATGATCCATTATTATTATTATTATTCATTATTATTATTATTCATTATTATTATTATTATTATTATTATTATTATTATTATTATTATTATTACTATTATTATTATTACTACTACTACTATTATTATTATTATTGCCATTATTATTATTAGTACTAGTAATATTACTACTATTATTATTATTATTATTATTATTATTATTATTATTATTATTATTATTATTATTATTATTATTATTATTATTATTATTATTATTATTATTATTATTATTATTATTATTATTATTATTATTATTATTATTATATATTATTATTATTATTATTATTATTATTATTATTATTATTATTATTACTATTATTATTATTATTTTCGTTATTTTAATACGTCATCATCTATGTTTAAAAATATGTACAATATATCATTTTAAAGTAAATACGATTCTTTTTAAATGAAGCGTTTTAACTTACCATCATTGTTCACTGATAAAATTTTGATTAAAAAACAAACGATAAGTAAATTTAATGTTTGTAAAAAAATATTTAATTAGTGCATAAATATATGAAAATGTTGATTATTACTTGAACAGTGTTTACATTCCTGTTATCTACCTCACAATTACCAGTATCAGTGCCATTATTATCAGCTGCTTTTGGCATATCTCCATTATCTTCAAAACCACTTTTATCAATGCCGCGAAGGTAAAAGAGAATGATGAAGATGATGATTATGGTGATGAGGATAATAATGATTATGAAGTGGATTTTTATGATAATGATGATGATGATGTTAACAAATATGACAATGATGATGATGTTGATGATAATAATGATGTTAACGAATATGATGATGATGATTTTAATGATGATGCTGATGATAATGATGATTATGGTGTTAATGATTATAATAATGATGATGATTACGATGATGATAATGATTATGTTAATCATAATGACGATGACGCTGATGATTTTTATGACGATGATGATGAAGACGATGGTGATGTTGATAATGATCATGTTGATGATGATTTTAACCAATATGAAAATGATGATGATTTTGATGATGATGATGAGGATGATGATGATGATGCTGATGGTAATAATTTTGACGAATATGTTGATAATGATGTTCATGATGATGTTGATTTTGATGATAATAATGATGATGTTGCTAATGATGATGACGATGATGAATTTGATGTTGATGATGATTTTGATGATTTTGATATTTATTATAACGATGATAATGAGTACGATTTTGATCATGATGTTGATACCCTTTACACACTCGGTATATATATTATATAGTGTGAGTTAGCCTTGAAGTCGCATTGTCGTGAACTTTATATGATGTTAGCTTCACTATTGCAGGTTTACACATTCGTCTAGGAGATTGAACCGTCCTATTATTCCACATTCCTCACTCAAATGTATAGTGGGTAAAGGACGTAATACCGGCTCCTACTGATGAGTCACCAATAGGCACGAAACGAATGTGCACATGAGATTATACCTTTTGTTCATGCTGACTTTGGTTTGCCTTCTGATCATATTTTAACTAATTTATTACTAGATGCGCAACACCTAATACACAATTACATATATTCATTATTTCTCAGCCACAAACAGTATGTAGCATGATCCTTTGTTCACTGACAACAGATTTGTCAGAGGTTCTCTTTCAATGATATTTTTTGGTTAACTAATTTTGGGTACACCATTCTATCCATCACTCGTTTAAACAAATAAAGACAAGCTAATAAAGCAAGTGTGACATTTTATTTATCTCACTTTGTTAATACTTTTCACTGGCTAATCACGTAATCGCTAGTAAATTTTCATTAGATATGCTTCTAAAACTGCTAAAAATTATTTTATGATAGATTTGCATATATCTAAGTGAAACTACAGTGATCGAATGCAAACTACACCTTTGCACGAATCAAAATATTTTTCTGACGACTCTTGCCATGTGCAAGTATGCAATTAAGTATGGTCGCAGCGTATAACAAAAGAGGGAGAAAGTAAATATTAAAAAATGTAATAGTAGTAAATTAATGCCAAGGTGATAAAAATGTCAGTAAAATAAAGCTTAAGTAAGATATGAATTTAAAATAGATGAAGTTTGATAAAGAAAATTAAGAAAATTTCCTAAGGAACAAACCGTCAAATGAGGTGAAGGTGAAAATTAACATTACTGTCCAGTACTTTGTGTCAAACCAAATAAAATTTATTTAAAAGTTAGTTGCTATGGTGAGATTAGCCAGACAAAATTTTTATATGAAGTGAACTAAATGAAATTTAATACTTTTATTACCAGTTTATCTCCATCTGATATACGGAGCTATGGTCCCAATTACGTACCAGGACATGTGTACCTACATATTTCCATTACAAAAGTGGAACTGAGCACAAATTCCTCGTGAGTCAAAATGGGAAATACTAAAGGACAATACTACCCATTAAATCAGGTCAAATAAAAAGAACTTTTAATTTATTTCGTGAGAAAAACAACATTAATAGGATAAAGGCTTGCATTCAGCAATACGAAAAATTGCATACAATATATAAAAAGGTGAAATCAAATGTGGTCAAAGACCGAACTCACAATACCAATTCACTTGAAATACAAAAAAGAATACAATCAATGTAGTATAACTAAATCTGAATTATAATAATAATAATAACATAATTCTAAATTTAAATAAACTAAATGAACATGAAATCTAAAAATTATCACAAAAATTGTGGGTTTTTTGCATACAGAAAAGTTACGCTAGACTATCCACAAGAGAATCTAAAACTATAATTTACAAAAACAGAAATACTATTTATTTTGCTATGTTCAGTGATGCGAAGAGTCAATAAAAAGACATTTTTCGTGAACAAGGCGTATACAGTTACAATTTAGCTAAAAAATTTAAATTGTACGGTGCTGAATGACACCAATTTTACGAGAAATGCTTTCAAATTTTACTCCGCATGACCTTAACTTCAGAAAACTCAACCAATACCTGAATAAACATTCATAACTGTGATGGGTTATTCCAAATATAGTGCGTAAATCCGATTTTTTAACAACAATTTTGAGTAAGTCTGCATTAGTTCATGAGAATTTAACAAGCATTCACAATCATTTTCAGCAGGTCAATAAATTGAAGACTGATTAGAAAATGAAAAAAATTAAAGTTAGCATTTATAATTCGGCAGAAGAGGACTAGAATAAATCGCCAACGTGTAGAAATTAATTTTCGCATCTGATTTATGGTAAAATTCGCAGCCTTTGGAAGAAACATTTAGTATTGCTTCTGTGTGTAGAATTGAAGAATACAAAAGAAATGTATTTAAAAATTGAAAAAGTTGTTAATTTTAACTGTCAATTTTGGTCTCAATCCTTCGCACAATGAATAATGATGCTATTGCCAAAGCACTGTTCCTAGTAATTACTTTTAAAGGTCAAAGTGAAATAACATAAATGATAAAGTATAGTAAATTAAAACTAAATTTTAAAATTGAATGATAAATACTGAAGTGTCTCGTAAAATAACTTTACAATTGGGCACTTCTAAAGTTTGTACAATGTATACATCATTATTAACGTATCATTTCTCTGTTGTGCACCTATTTACTAGAAATGTATTATAGTTTATTTCGAGTCGACATACATTAATAAAATAAAACAGTTAGCGCATATTACCACGTATTTGTGCAAAAACTGCCTAATATATATTAAACATGAATAAAACAGGATCTATTGTATTAATGGTGATATATTAATTATTCCATTGTTCTGATGTCGTAGTATCGGTAAAGAATGAAGCAAATTACATACATTTTTAAACATTAATTTGACTTACCGACGTCATCAACTAAAAAATGAAATTAGAAAGTCATTTAGGTTTGAATATTCTTTAAATATTTAAACAATTTAGGGAAATAGTCAAACAAATACTGTTAAGTAGCCAAATGGAATACAAATTGATAATTTGAAATATAATTTCAATTAAAAGCATGTATATACAGCAATTTAATAAAAGGCTATTTTTCTCGTTAGGTCTCATGTTTATCGAAATTACTGGATTGTAATGTAATTAATTTGGAACAAAAGGAAGGCGACAAATTAAGATTTCATGTTTTCATAACGCAGTAACAAAAAATAAGTAAATGCATTCCTGCATAAGTAGATTCACATATACATACACATGCTTAAATCATAAATTGATATGAAAATTGAATTTCTTTATTAAATGACAGAAAGATAATGTCACATATAACAGTTTCTTCAATTCGCAATTCTTCTTTGATACGTAAATTATGCAATAGATGATCTATTTTACAGAAGTGTTTAGCTATCTACGCTATCTAATTAGCCGAAGTATGTTCCCGAGATGATACAGAGAATATAATTACATTTTTTAAACTGTATCTCAAAGTTAGGTCTTCTGAATGGAAGTATACGAAAGAATGCCAAGTATTTCTTGATTCATGAAACCAATGCAAAAAAAGTTAGAGCCAAAGTATAAACGGACTAAACTAATTTAAAACATATGATAATAATAATTTATATGCAAAATAAATTTTACTTACGTAATGCGCGAACTGTAGTAGAAAATTTAAAATAGTGTAGATGTTCGGATTAGAAAATTTAAAAAAATCAATATTTAAGATTAAAACTCACATTAAATATTAGAAAATATTCTTTTACAAATTTAAACATTAAATGAAATTTAGTTGAAGTTTTGAAATCTCTCTTTATAGTTATTTAACTTTAATTTTCTGAATGTTAATGCCCAAAAGTCGTACGAAAATCATAAATTGCAGTTTAACATCTCGTGTTTCATATCCATTTAAACATAAATTTATTGTTTAATTAATGGAAATATTTATATCTATAATAGGTTTGCGGACTGCCGATAAACAAACAGCTTATTTTATTTAAGAAGTTGCACAAAATTGATAAATTATCAGTGGTCCGACGACAATATTTATTGATGATATACCTTACAATGCTAGTCTTCGAAATACAATTTCTGGTAAATAATATATATATATATATATATATATATATATATATATATATATATATATATATATATAGTGTGTTCCGAAATGCACTTACAGTTGAAAGTTCCTAAAAAACAAAATAGAATAAATGAACAAATCATGATTAATCTCTTCAAAAATGTTTGTATTCAAAGGATGCAGAATAAACAATATAAATCGACAGAAATCTACTCAATGAGCAAAAGTTGTCGGAATTCATGTAAAAATATTTCATATTCATTCGGTGTTATATTATCCTCCTCATTAGGCAAATAAATTATTCATTTATTGTTAACATTTGGCTACATATGCTCTAGAACCATCGTTCAAGAGTGAGCAACAAACAATTGCAAGTTCACATATTTTGTTAGTTGATAAAACAACTGAACGAGTTAAATTCTCTTTCATGAGGCTTTTACACGCGAGTGTCTCGGGTCAATAAAATACCCACGTCAATGCTAATTGCACGAAATATCAGTCCAACAAACTGAAGTTGAATAATAAATCGTCGAAGTGGGCTACAAAATTTATTTTTTGTCAATGGCATAAAATATTATGTTTGTTGAGAAAAAAATTTCAACTCCGGAAGTGAGTATTTAATGAAATCTATTTCCTCTTTATTTGTATTTATTGATATATTTTTTTATATATTGCAAATTTCTTTCGAATATTTTATGTTTTATAAGGTTGACGAGACATCTTTAAAAGCAAAGTGGACAATGGACAGTTAATTTCAAGAATACTCAAACAGTCTGATTTTTTAACTGCTGATTTAAATTTCTCAGTGCTGTCCTTCTTATTTTGAATTTAGCTTTTATTTAATTTATATACATTCTGGATTCAAAAGTTTCATCAACATGATATTCTAATCGACTGGCCAAGAATAACAAAATTCAACAACAAGTTATTTTTATCCAGGCAAGACCGAACAGGCCTTCGGCTAAACTCAACAAACATTCGATCGGATTGGCAACAAACTGAAGAGGAAATAACAGAAGCGCATACGGTGACAGAAGTTTCCAAACAATATGAGCGTTCAACACTGCAATCCACACTGGCGCTGTTACCATGTGCAGAATACAAATTTGCGCAACAAGGTGAAACGATAAACTACACTGGGAAAATAGCACTCGTACATGTAACAGTGAACAATGCGCACAAATGGTTAATTCTCAAGCCATCAAAACAATAATGACCAGATCTCAGACATCACTTTGCAATACTGCGAGAATGACCTTTACATGCAAACACGCACACACACAAACAGAAACGCATACACACTCACCAATCAGCCAAAACAAGAAACAGAAGTAAAAGCGAGTCAGCTTTGTTACCACTAGCATTATCAATTGGAAACCCAGAATGTATATAAATAAAACATTGTAGAGCGATGTTTAGTATTCAAGAAATAAATAGACTTTATCCACTTTGTTATTGTTTTTTCTTCCTAATCAGAAATATACTGCGTGTATTTAAGGGCAATGGACATAATTAAGAATATATATATATATATATATATATATATATATATATATATATATCGTTACAGGTTTCAGCATATTTTTTAAATATGGGAAAAAAGAAACTTAATCCATGGAATAACATTTATCAATAGATCTTGTTTCCACCAGTATATACAGTCATAAATCTGGACTCGCAAATATTTTCGCATTTGTCATAACCAATCCCCTCTTTGCTATGTCTGTCTTGCTTTTACTCATTGTAGCCTGTAGATATTAATATATATATGGATTAAGATTTATTAATAAAGCATATTTCTACCAGTATGTACAGTCATTATTCTGGATCCGTTAATATTTTCGCTCATCAAATCCCAACTGTGCATTTGTCGTAACCAATCCCCTCTTCGCTATGTCTGTCTTTATTTTTTCGTAATTTAGACCACTCTTTTTGCGAAACGTCATGTGGTTTGTCATCGCTTAATTTTTGAGTGTGTCCGCAATTGACGGATGTATCGTATTTTGCGATACAGGCTATTTTAAAGGCGTGTTATTTATGTCTTTGTTCAGGTCCAATTTAATTTGTTTTTGAATTACTTTCTGCAAGTTTGAGCAGGAGTTTAGCTTATTAATTGCAATAGCTTCCAAACCGAGAAGCTTTTTTCCGATTTTGCCCTGTAAAGAACTGAAAAATTGGTACAACTAACAGCATGACCTGTTATATATATATATATATATATATATATATATATATATATAGATATATATATATTGTTTAGCTTCCAAATATTCTTTCGCCCAAAACCTTTGCCAAATAAAAATGTTTTATTATTAACATTATTTTATTTATTTCTAATAATACTATTAGAAAATTACTTACGTGTAACAGGATCTAGAAAGACAGAAAAAATGTAAATAACTGTTAATTTATAATTAAATGAACATTGGTTGCGCGGGTGGTGATAACAATTATTACAATCAAGGTTGCGGTCTTGATATAAACACCTGACCCATTAATTACTTACATATGTCAGTTTAAACTAAGAATTGTATAGTGTAGAAAAGGAAATTCATCCAGTAGACCGGTTTCGTCCTTATTGGGAACTCATCCCGTACTGGCCAGAATTTGCCGCGAAAAGGGCTCGAACCTGGACACGTCTGTTTCGGAATCTGGTGCTCTAACCTTCCATGATCATCAACAGGGAAACAGTATCTTCCTTAAATCCATTTTGCAAGCTTTATATTTGCATTCGTATGTGCATAAACACATTCTGTTGACAATTGCAGTCTAAACCATTATAATTTGCACAATAAAATGGTTGAATCCTTAAATTTGAATTAAACCAAACTTACCCTCGTATTCGACTAAAAATAAAAAAAATTGAAAAAGGTAATACAAACAATGAAATATTTTGTTAAAACGTAATGGCATAATTTAATCATGTAAATATTTATCGTAAGACCTTATAATCAAAAATGGATTTTATATATATATATATATATATATATATATATATATATATATATATATCACAGTATATTTCTAACAAGAAAGAAATAACACAATAACAAAGTGGATAAAGGCCATTTATTTCGTGAATACTAATCATCGCTATACAATCATACATTTATATACATTCTGGGTTTTCTATTGATTTTGCTAGTGGTAACAAATCTGATTCGCTTTTACTTCTGTTTCTTGTTTTGGCTGGTTGGTAAGTTTGTATGCGTTTGTGTTTGTGTGTGTGCGTGTTTGCATGTAAAGGTCTTTCTCGCAGTATTACAAAGTGATTTCTGAGATCTGGTCATTATTGTTTTGATGGCTTGAGAATTAACCATTCGTGTGCATTGTTCGCTGTTACATGTACGAGTGTTTTTTTCCCCAGTTTAGTTTATCGTTTCAACTTGTTACGCAAATTTGTATTCTTAACATGGTAACAGCGCCAGTGTGGATTGCAGTGTTGAACGCTCATATTGTTTGGAAACTTCTGTCACCGTATGCGCCTCTGTTATTTCCACTTCAGTTTGTTGCCAATCCGATTGTATGTTTGTTGATTCTAGTCGAGGGCCTGTTTGTTCTTGGCTGGATACTAGTAGATTGTTGGTGAATTTTTTTATTCTTGGCCAGTCGATAAGAATATCATGCTGTTGAAACCTTTGTATATTAATGTCAGGCTTGTAGTTTTATATTATATTATATATATATATATATATATATATATATATATATATATATAAATATATATATATATATTTCATTTATTTGGAGAGTATTAAACATCATTTTACAATCTGTCATTTACATTCATCCTGGATTTTCAATTGATTATGTGAGTGAGTACTAGTATGACTTGGTTTTCCGTTCTCTTAGTGGACTTTATTTTCCATATTCTTATTCTAAATATATCGATGCGTGTTTCATAATACCTTTGTAAACGTAAACTTATCAAAAAAAATGCGAAAATCTTACGAATTAAGCAATAAATATCATTTTATCAGGATGGTTTACAACTTCGACCAATTTTATAACATTTATCGGTGTTCAACAAGATATGCAGACATTACGCATGAGTGCTTTAGCCTGTAAATGGATATCTTCTCCTTTGAATATAACTTCATCCATCCAAGCAAAACATAGTCAGCGATTTATAATTTGTCTACGCATGTGTCAGACTCAAATGTTCAGTCGCTAATATCGTTCTTCTAAAGATGATTTTTGTTAACGTATTTTGTAATACACCGTATTAAAAATGAATAGATTTGAAGCAATCCTGATGTAATTATCCAGAATTTATTGTGCAAATAGTTATTTAAGTCGATGTAAGACATTAATAAAGATAAAGGTAAAACACTAAATAACTTACGGAAAAACTGGTCTTACTAATATAGTAGGGAAAGATGAAAAATTGACATACCTCCGACACGAAAACTCTTTAAGCAAAAATCTGCACCCTAGCTCTGACGCATACATGGAAAAGCTGCAAGTCGATGAATGCAATTCGCTTTGATGGATGCAAGAGTGTATGCTTGTAAATGTATTTAATTAAACGAATGTCTGTCCCACATAAACAAAGCAGATGTGTTTGGTGAAACGACAATAATTCTTATGAAATCAATCTGTGATAAGTATAATCGAATCTGAATAAACAAATATATGTTTATAAGCGGTTGTATGCGAGGAGGAGGACAGGGATAAATTTTTGTATACATTTGAGTATTAGAGACTAGGTATGATGATGTGTCAACCCTGAAAATGGGACTGGAAAGTAGAATGGAAAATCTTGTTCCAACGTCATTTTCAGACAATTGACTGATTAATTGTCTTAAACAAAGAATTGGTCTCAGTAACTAAACTCTATATATGCACATGCATGGAGAACATGAAGAGGAGAGAAAAGGTATCGAACATGTGTGATATACCTTTAATTTTGCGATGTCACGGTAAAAAAAGTAAAAATTCAAAACTGAAGAAGACAACAAACTAGATTTTTAGATACTGTTTGTTGCGGAGAACAAATATATATATATATATTCTTTATAATGTCCATGCCTTTTTAATTTAACACAGTATATTTATAATTAGGAAGAAAGAACACATTAATAACAAAGTGGATGAAGGCCATTTATTTCGTGAATACTAATCATCTCTTATACAATCATACATATTTATACATTTTGGGTTTTCAATTGATTATGCTAGTGGTAACAAATCTGACTCGTTTTTACTGCTGTTTCTTGTTTTGACTAGTTGGTGAGTGTGTATGCGTTTGTGTTTGTGTGTATGCGTGTTTGTATGTAAAGGTCATTCTCGCAGTATTACAAAGTGATGTCTGAGATCTGGTCATTATTGTTTTGATGGCTTGAGAATTAACCATTTGTGCGCATTATCACTGTTACATATACAAGTGCTATTTCTCCAGATATATATATATATATATATATATATATATATATATATATATATATATATATATAGAAAGGCCAAACAAAATTTAAAAATTAATCTGTTACATTTGTGGTGTAGATGATTCAACCGTTATTGATTAAGATTTCAATTTAATTAACAACTTTCTGCCAAATTTAGTTTATTTTATCTGATCTACCTCTGCCCCCCTTGACGCATGAAATTTGTATTTTAATTCATCATGATTTCCATCTATTTTATATAATTGCTTTTGTCCATTATAACTACGCTCTTGCCTTTATCAGCGCGTAGTATTTTGATGTCTGCATTTCTGCTGATATTTTTAAGCGCATTTTAATGTTGCTTCGCCAATGCATGTTGTTCTGAGCATTTGGACGATTAAAGTAGCCTTGAACCAGCCGTCTTATCAATACTTGTAGGTTTCAAATCGGCTGTTTGGTCAAATAGCAATTCAAATGATGCTTCAAAATCAATATCAACACTGAGTAGTTTTCGATTAACTGCTCAATTCTGGAATACGCCAAACTTATAAGATTTCTTCGATTTACTCGTAGTTTAGACTTGCGTTAAATGCCCACCAAATCTCCGAGAATAATATAAAAAAGGAACGTTTCCTTTTTCTGGTAAAATATTTTTCCTTTTTATTAATTTATTGTATTAGAGCTCGCATTTCAAAATGATCTGTCAATAAACAAGATGAACTAGTGACGCTAAACTGCCGGCCTCTAAATTATGAATGTTATTTAAGGTAACGTATTCGCCCTTAGCCGCAAACATTTTCGACATCAAATATTACTTACCATTACACAGGCACAAATTTTCGAACAATTTGCATAGGCCGATCGACCAGACAGTTAATTACTCGAATGATCGGACATAGCAACTTAAACGCCTGTTTCAAATCATATGGTGAATACATGTCTGCTATTGCGCAACACATCTTTGAAACCTCACACAAATGTTCTCCAGACGTAGCATTTAAGATAATTACTAAATGAAATAACAAAAGCGACCTAGCCACATTCGAAGCGTTATGAATAAACGAATTGCAGCCGGATTTATGCAAGCAGAAGAAGCCTGTTCAGGCATTGAGCTTGAACTTGAGGTAACGCACGCAATTCATTGGTTGTTTCCTTATTTCACACTCTCCCCATGTTTACAATTTTTGTTTCGTTTATCCTGTCAAAAAAATAAATGATTATACAACAAGCTAACGCATGAAAAATCGATCTGCGCTCAGATTCTATCTGTTATATTTTCCTATTGCATTTTTAATAGCATTATCGATTGTGATAAGATCAACTGATTAGTTGACACGTTCTATTGAAGATGGTAAAATGTGCTTTCGCGAAAACTGATTAATCACAGATCGATAAATTTGCCATTGAAGCGCAATATCTTGCACAACGACTGGATGTGAAAAAAAATTAATCCACGTGTTCCTGTGTGTGAGCGATTATTTTCGGATGTAAAGTTGTGTGAGTGTGTGAGGTAAATTTTCACTTGCAGTGAAGCAATATTAAAAGCACTGTGGAACCATTTAAAAAATGTTTGATCAGACCATCTACGTTTCATCATGCGTTACATTAAGCCTTGGCTATTGAAAAAATCTATACATGACTAACGAACTAAGAGCAGTGCGTCTAGCACAGATATCTCTAACACAAGTTAGCAGAAGGTCTTAATTTAAATCAAGTCTGCGAACTTGAAATATATATATATATATATATATATATATATATATATTCAAGAATTCCTGCAATTAATTTTAACTTACTAGAATAAAAAAAACATTTTTGTAGTCATTATAATGCAAATAAAAATAATATTGCACGAAAATGTTATGCTTCAACTTACGTAAATGGAAATCTTGAAAAAAAACAGAAGAAACAGAAAGTAAATTTGTGTTTTAATTAGAAATAATTTTAAAAGCAACAAATATATACCGGCATCATCCTAGATACGTGTCGAGCAATAATTGTTTTCCCGCCGTTCCCAAAAATGTAACTCCAAGCGATACATGCAGTGGACTGAAGTAATTCAACACGAATTTATTAAATTCCTTGATAGGATATCGGACGTTTCTGATAAATTCTGCTTTTTAAAACTCGCCATTAAGACGATACATATATAATTGATGATTCAAGAAGTTACATAAATGTTGTTGAATCAAGGAGATTAATAAAAGTCAGCAGTTCAAGGAGATGTATCAAAATTTGCGGCTTTATTATAAAAGATATAGTTAGTTATTAGGGGTTGGTTAAAGGTGGTTTAATAAGGATAATTATAAAATTACTTATTTATGGAGATTTATCAAATTTGGTCGTTTAACAAAAACTGTAATTTTTTAAATAAAGATTTATTTTAGTTTGTGCTTTAAGAATAATTAATAAATTCAAAATATTAATTAGATTTTTTAAATTTGCTTTTCCTTGGATAATTATAGAAATTAGTTATTTAAGGAAAAATATAATTTTTAATAAAGGAAATTCATTATAGTTTCTGGTTAAAGGACAAGTATTAAATTCAATATTATAAGAATACTTATAAAATTTGGTGCTTTTTGGTTAATTAGAATAGTTAGTTATTTAAGGAGACATATTAATTTTGGTGGTTTGAGGAAAAATATAATTTTTTAATAAGGGAAATTTATTATAGTTGGTGGTTTTTGGATAAGAGATTTATCAAATTTGGTGATTTAAGGATACTTATAAATTTTATTTATTTAAGGAGATTTATTAAAATTGGTGGTTCAGTTATCATTATTAGAGCCAGTATTTTCAGGAGATACGTCAAGGTTTAAGGTTAATAATAAAATTTAGCGGTTTCATTAGATATACCAAAGTTGGTGGTCTAAGAATAAATATTCAAATTAGTCATTTAAGGAAATTTTTCAAAGATGTTAGATTAGGGATAATTATAAATTTTAGTTTTTAAGAACATATATCAAAGTTGTTGATTTAAGGATAATTATAAAATTTCTAAATTTAAAGAGATATATCAATGTTGGTAGTTTAAGAATAATTATCAAATGTAGTTATTTAAGAAGGCTTATCAAAGATGGTAGTACAAATGTAATTATCAATGTTTGTTATTTATGAAGATTTTTCAAAGTTTATGGTTCAAGGATTATTACAAATGTTAGTTAGTTAGTTAAGAAGATATATCAAAATTGGTAGTTTGGTGATCCAAGCATATATAAAAAATTTAGTTATTTAAGGTGATTTATTAAAGTTTGCGGTTTAAGGATAATTATAGTATTTAAATATTTAAGAAGGCGTATCAAAGATGGTAGTTTAAGGATTATTATCAAATTTAGTTACATAAAGAAATTTATCGAAGATGATGTTTTTAGAAAAATTACAAAAGTAAGTTATATATGGAGATAAATTATAGATGATGGTTTATGAATAATTATAAAAGGAGATTTATTATGATTAACAGTTTCTGTAAAGGATACCGGATGCCAACATTTTAGTGTCGAAAAGTTACGTGGTATCAATACCATGGAATTCAATGAATGCAAAGATTCACCAGCATATTACTATACGAACGCCTATTACTCAAGCAAATCCGTAAACTATAGCCTAGCCAATAATTATTTAAATCAAATTTGCGAGCTTGAATTATACATCAATCCCATTGTATTTAACCAGTCGTCGGACAACATAGCAAAACTACCGCCAGTCGCAATGCACTGACGCGTTTCGACCTTCCATGATCATCATCAGAGTACGACGGCAAACTGACTAGCGAGGATCAAACCGCATTTCGCATATATATGGAAAGTAAAATTAGATATGCGGCTTGACTGGAAATGTCGGCTGCACAATTTCTATACAATCACGAACATTAACTGTTTGTAGTTTTCGCCACACGCATATATATAGACAATACATTTAAACAATAATTGATTGCGCGGGTGGTGGTAACAATTCTTTAAATCAAGTTTGCGAGCTTTGAAGTAAACACCAATCTAATTGTATTTAACCAGTCGTCCAATTGTATTTACAATGGGATTGGTGTTTACTTCAAGCACGCAAACTTGATTTAAAGAATTGTTACCACCACCCGCGCAATCAATTATCGTTTAAATTGTATTGCCTATATATGTATATGTGGCGAAAGCTGCAAACAGTTAATGTTCGTGACTGCATAGAAATTGTGCAGCCGACATTTCCAGTCAAGTTCAATGTATGCAAGACTGCTAGAGGTGAGAGACGCATATCTAAATTTGATTTCCATATATATTCAATGCGGTTTGATCCTCGATAGTCAGTTTGCCGTCGTACTCTGATGATGATCATGGAAGGTCGAAACGCGTCAGTGCGTTGCGGCTGGCGGTAGTTTTGTTATGTTTTTCGACGACTGGTTAAATACAATGGGATTGGTGTTTACTTCAAGCTTGCAAACTTGATTTAAAGAATTGTTACCACCACCCGCGCAAAGAATTATTGTTAAATTATAATCAAAAATTGGCACTGTGCGCAAACACGCGAAGCCGCGTACATGCTCGTTGATTTTGTTAATGCCATGCAAAATACATTCAAACATATAACATAGTGTATAGTGTAGAAAAGGTAATTTATCCACTAGACGGTTTCGTCCTTATTGGGAACTCGTCATGCATTGGCCAGAATATTCCGCGGACAGGGCTCGAACATGGGCACATCTGCTTCGGAATCTGGTGCTATAACCACAAAGCCACCCTGCTGAACATTACACTACACAAAACGTTCAGTTATATACTAACGATTGTAACTTGGTTAGTCCGTTTTTCCTTTAGGTGGAGCTCATAAGACATCCATTTGGACCCAAAGTTCCAAGTAATCATCCCAAAACTGACATTACTGAGCAGACACCACACTACATGGCAAGGTGGTATTTATATAATTAAACGAACATTGGTTGTGCGGGAGATGATAACAATTATTAAAATCAAGGTTTCTGTATTGATATAGGCACTTGACCCATTTATTTCTGTCATATTGCAGTATAAGCCAATGTTCGATTACATTTATAAATGTTTTTTAAGACCACTTTCCCATGGGCTGTGGTGTCTGTTCAGTATTGACAGATCTGGGATGGCTAGTTGGAACGTTTGGTCTGAATGGATGCCATATGTGCTCCACCTAAAGGAAAAGTAGACTAACCAAGTAACATTAGTGAGTATATTACTGAAACGTTTTGTAGTGTAGTGTGCGGCAAGGTGGCTCAGTTATTACAGCACTAGATTCCGAAACAGACGTGCCAAGAATTGAGCCCTGTCCGTGGAAAATTCTGGCCAGTACATGATGAGTTCCGAATAAGGACGAAACAGGTCGAATAGACGAGTTGCCTTTTCTACACTATATAATTCTTAGTCTATACTTAAATATTTAAGTAATAAATGGGTCAGATGCCTATATCAAGAACGCAACTTGAATTATAATAATTGTTTACACTGCCCGCGCAACCGATGTTCGTTTAATTTTATTAATGTTCATTTAAATACCACTTTCCCATGTGGTGTGGTTTCTGTTCAGTAATGAGAGTCGTTGAGTCTAAATGGATGCCATTTATTAGTATATTACTTAAAATTTTGTGTAGTGTAGGTTTCAGCAGGGTGGCTTAGGCGGTAGTGCACCAGATTCCAAAGCAGACGTGCTCAGGTTCGAGCCCTGTCCGTGGCAAATTCTGGCCAGTACATGATGAGTTCCCAATAAGTTACATTAATTAGTATGTAACTGAAAATTGTGTGTAGTTCATGTAAGAGGTGATCATAAACAATTTGTTAGGTCTAATTAGATGATCATATCCAATAAACCAAGTATGAGCCAAAACCTGAACCCTGAGCTGTGACTGCACGACGTAAAATCACAAAAACGTGAAAAATTAATGAATGAAATAAAAGCAAATTTGTTTCCAGTTCTGGAAGCAGAAACTCGTGATAACATGTCTACCCGATAATTTCTGCTATAGTGCTGTTGTGCTAGATAAATGATCATAACCGCTACACAAGCATTAGCTAAACACAGTACGTCCAACCTCTTTTGACAGGTGAGCAAGAGAAATATACATATGAAAAACCTGTCATGACAATCGTAGAATAAATGCTCTCGTTCAGCTTTATATATCAACTTAATAAACACTACCCATTGATGTTTGGTCCGAATTCCTTGAGCGTGGACCGCAAGTTGAACTCGATTATTTAACAACTGTGCTCATTGTTGTACAACGAAAAATAATAATGCATTTTTCCTGTCGTACTGTGATAATGATCTAGAATTATCCAATTAATTAAAAAATTAGTATGCTATGCTTATTCCCAAAATTGAGATTAAAATTTACTCGTATCTCGCAAAATTCGTTTTAACACATTTTGATCTCACCAAAGCCACATGTTCTTCAAAAAATAATATAAATGCAGCAAAAATTTAAACAGATATAATACAATATTTTCAGTTATTTTCCTGCCAATATTCCATTTAGCAGCCTGTGTCAGAAATCTAGGTTGATAGATGCAATTGCGATTTTTGCAACATTTTGAAAACATTGCAATTTTATCCTTGTCATCCAGCGTTCATTCGTTATTTTATGACAAAAAATTATCTGAATTAGACAGTTCATAAAAAGAACTGTATAAATTTCTCGCTCTGATACTGAATTAAGTGCAACTTGTGTTTATTTTAAGTTAGCCACTTGATTTAAATAAGAATTTTACTATTTCTTATAAAGCTTTTGGAATATATCTTTTATATTTAAAGATTAGACGTCATTATTTAACAAAATATCATGCAATAATCTCAATCTAGGATAAATTTTAGCATTTCGGCTTTGAGGTTATTTTTTTATCTTTCTTCCTCTCTCTTCCTCCCAATGAAGAGTTTCGTTGGTTGATGTTTACTTTTCAAGCCTCAATATAAACTTCTGCCAATTTAACGAAGATATTTTGTAAAAGTCAATGAATTTTATCTTATCAAGAAGTTGATATATTTATAATAAATATAATTTCAAAGAATAAATTATAGAGGCTTATGAAAAAATTTTCTTTTTTAGAAATTCAAAATAATTTCAAGTTCCATTGTCTTTATTTGCAGTGCTCACACACGAAGAAAATATTTATTTTCTGTTTACATAAGAAAAATTTAATTAATAGCCTGTATTTCCTAATTTTGACTGATATTTCCTCGTTGTTTATAAGTCTATGGACTGATATAAATAAAATTAAATTAGATTTATAAATTATTTAAATGTATAACCAAACTTTTGTTTAATTTTAATAAAATAAATGTACAATTGTTATAAATAACAAGATTTTAAAGATACTTTGAGTTAATACGCCTCCATATCTTTTCTAATTTTAATTTATATTAAAACAATTAATGAGAAGTTCAGGATGATGGATTATTGTGACACATTCTGGATGAAATATACAGCAATTTTTACTCAAAACTTCTCAGAAGTAAAAATGCCATTTGAGCAGACATTGAATAAATGATGATATTATCTAAGTATAAGACCTGAGTTCTCAAAATTGCTCGGTAAAAATTGGTTAAACTTCTTTCCATATTTTGTTCTATTTTTAATTTTGAGCAAATAAAAAAATGAACAAATACCCGCTTGTCGGTTACCGCGCAATTGTTTTAATTTTATTTATGTATAATTGTGGCGAAGGAATATAAATCTGTTGTCCTCGTCCAAAAAAAATGAGGTCATAAACTTTTTGCCCACTGAATCTACATATCTCTTTTTCGCAAAATGAAGAAAAGCATATATTTTCCGATTTAAATTGTGATGATAGCTGATTCAATTGCTAGTTTGTCGTCTTAACAACAACAGACAACACTCTCTTGGTTTGCTGCATCTGCTAAGAAGTAAGTGTCTTATCCGAAATTCAAAAGCAACAAACATTAGGAAAATCTAGTTGTTCTGGTCAAAACAGTATATATATATATATATATATATATATATAATTAGAATAAAATTAATTTATTTGCCTTATTGTGAAAATATCCTTTTTAAAGTATTGTTAATTGTCGTAAACAGTCATCTTGCGTCGAACCAATGTAATTTTAGACGTAACAAAAGAATATGTAAATAATAGCGTAAACGAAATGTCAAAATACTCATTAAACGTTAAGAACCATTTTGTTTCGCCTGAATGAACAACTTACCTGGTGCATTGCACTTTATAAACGAAAAAATAAATTTTAAATAGTTTCAATGGTTATTCTTCGATTTGTGAGCAATTTCTAAGTCAATGAAGTTTATTGGTAACTCCGTTGAATGTCATTTTGCATTTGCCTTTTTAGAGCACCGTGTACACTATTTTCGTCGGAACCACGCTGATTTGAGTTACAAATAAAGAAACTCGCCCACAAAATCTGACGCAGAAGAACAGCATCAGTTTTAACTTGCATTTTTGGTATTCGTTAAAATCATGAGTAATTCGCGCATAGTTAATTGAAATTTTAACAAGCACAATAGTTCATACGCTGATAAAAAGAAACTTTGCCAATATTTTCAATAACGTTTTATATAACACCTAATTCATTTTCAAAAAACTGACTTCTCAATTATAAAAAGTCTGAAACAATTTATGCTATGTTTGTTACGGTTTACACCAGCGAATACTATAATTCTTAGCAGTATTTTCGGGTTTGTCGATAATTTTTACTATACGGATTAAAGTTCTGAACAATCGCGTGCCATTGTTCAAGGCGATTTAATTTAGCGACAAAGATGTCATATTGTTAACAAATAAATTCACATTTTCTCGAAAACTATACGGAGCAGCGTTACTGTTTAAACAAACAAGCGAAACGTATTTTGGCAAAAACTGAAATTTCATGATAGATCTCCGTATGCTCCTGAAGAAAGATTTCAGATTTTAAGACACTTAAGTCATCGTGATTTATATTATTTATAGAAAAATATGAAGGGATTGTCTTTAAATGAGAAAGATAATGAAGATAAATGTAAGTTATTGAAAGAAATCGACTTGAATGTTTATAATACCTCCATTTGACAGAATTATGATGCTATTCCGATAGAAGCAGCACAAGCATCCCATATATGAAAAACAGAAAATGTTATGTAAGTTAAAATGAAAGAAATAACAGATAACTCTATAAATTATTTTGATAAAAAAATCAGTTTATTTTGATTTTAAACTCATTTTTTTAATAAATGAATGATAGCATATTTTTATCAATGGGAGCAACGTACTCCGAGGATGGTCGTTGGTAGTCGAAACGCCAAGCGCATTTGACTATTGGTAGTTTTGCTATGCCGAAATTTCAGTCAAGTTCAGTCGACGTGAAACTTCTAGATGTGAGATTCGCCTATCTAATTTTTATTTCCTTATATGTATATTGCAGTTTCACCGTCATTGGACAATATTCCATCCTGCCATGACGATGATTGTAGAAGGTCGAAACGCTTCAGTCCGTCTGATCGGCCGACTTGTTGGATAACTTAAAATTACAATTTTACCACATTAAACGACAATGTTTGTGGAATGGATATTTTCCAAACACACGAAACACTTTTTTTACCTGATATGAATTTGAAAAACTACTAATGGCTACACAATAGCGCTTTCGCTCAATCTTATTATCTGATTTCATGAAGGGTTAAATCAGTTTAAAGGATTGAACAAAATTACAACTATGTAATTTTAGATTTATTTTTTAAATTAATATCGGATAAAAAGTGCTTTGTATACTTTAGAAATAAAGATAGTGTATGTGTTTATATGAAGCAAGCAAACATAATTTAAAGAATTTTTATCACTACCATTACAAGGAAAGATTGTTTAATAATAAAATGTGACAGATCAGTTGAATAAACTAAAAGTAGAGAAGAATATGTAGATTTTTTGCGTTATGAGACTGAATATTTAAGTGTAAAATGAAAAACTGATTAGGATATTCAAGACACGTTTAACGGATTTGCTTATCTTGTATTCAATTTCTTGTCAACATTTAATGGACTATCGAGTCCTTCAGAATGTTATTTAATGCAAAAGAATTGAGATTTACATTCTTTAAAATCCATTTAAAAACATGACGGTTTAAAATATAAAAGTAAAGTAAGTATTCATTAACTAATACAGTTTGCAAATGTTTAAAAATGGCTTTTAGTATAAATGGTAGCACATGCAGTTATCTGAATGTGAAATAATTTCACGCCTATCTTTAAAGAGCAACTATTTTAAACGTGGATTTTACCAACTACACCTAAAACATTGTTAGATAATTAAGACAATTAAACTGTAGGGTATGTTGATTACCTACCTTTTAACTAATGCTTGAGCTTCTAAGCTCGATTTCGCAACAAAATGAGTGAAGTTATCAGTCTCTGACATAATCTCGAGTTGCTAAATATCGAATGAATGTCTAAGATGAAGAAAATCTTTACACATATCAAACTTATAAACTTATGGGGCATCATTACTGCAGAGAAAAATTAACATTTTAAAATTGTACTTTATTTATTCAATTTTAAAGGGTCTTTTTATAACGTATCTTACCTAGATTTCGCATTATTGGATTCGTTATACTGGCAAAATTTAAAAAAAATCATCGACGGGTCATTTGCGGAAACTCGATAAAAATATATCCTTAAAGTTTTTTTAGTTAGCGAATATGCAATTGAACTAATAAATTGCTTCGTTTCAGATAACTACGAGTTAAATGTATTTTTTAAACATAAAAAACTTTTCTATCGCCGGCAATAATATCCAAAAGGAAAATGAATTAGGTTATTTCATCTCCGAATTGGGAAATCTATTATTCAGATAACTCAATTTAATTAGAAATAATAAGAGTTAAGCTACAAAAAGTAGCTTCCAAAAGGAAAAGTGAATGTTTTTCGCTGATCCTAAACGAAAATTGTCATTTAAATATCTTTAGGAAATTGAAATTTTGAATTTAGAATTTAAGTTGCTTGTGCTAATTTCCAATTAGCCAATTGCGTTAAACTCAGTATAGATTTTGGCATTCTTCATTATATATATGTTCGTTTAATTACATAAGAGAAATGTGAATCAATTGAGAAATAACATTAAAAATTTACAACCATCGTTATTTTATGCGAGTGGCCATGTAAATTCCGAAGTTTGCATAGACACATGTTATGGAATTGAAACATTTCGAAAACAGTGATTTTATTACCAGCCCTTCCAATAACTGCAATAAATCTTCAAGTTTTAGATTACTATTGATTTTATAAAAAAATAATTTTAAGGCGAAAAGTCGTCTGAATTAGTATGGGTTTATAGTTACAATGCTGAAGCGATTATTTTAAATCTTGAATGATTTTTTGCACAGTTGTTTTCATACCAATCAATTGATTTTCTTTTTTATTGCCTTTGCGATCAAGATTATTACCGCAGTATCATACTTTATAGTCAGTCGGATTAAAGGTAATTTAAAAAGTGTATACTCATTTGTATGAAATTACTTAATCAGAACCTATTTTCATGGACGATTAAAAATTGGTCATTACATGTGCCTTGGGCAAAAGAGAACATTAATTTCACCTTAAAAATATTATTTATTCTAGAGATTTAAAACCACAGGACAACATTTATCTCGAAAATTCAGATGAAAATATCATATATTTTCTTATCTCAAAACCGCATGAATTAAATTATATAAATTTTCATTTTGATGGCAAGTAAAAAGTATTCTCATATGCAAAAAAAGTAAATGCCATAGCGTTAAACAAACGTTTTTTTTGCTTTATTAAGAAAAAAATATTTCCACATCGTTAGTAAATTTCCTTAATTTATCTTTAAATAACTAAGTTAAATTAAAGTGAATATTTTCATTAATTTCTGTGTCCCTGTAAAAGTTACTTAACCAAGGTCTCGATATTCCATAAATGTAAACAAATTTTCATAATATAATAATAAACAAATAAATTTTGACAAAAAAATGTACTCTATTAGTGGCTGAAAAAATTGTATCAAATGCTTTGACGTTATAAATAAATAAATTTAGCATGCTTGAATATTCGCTAAATTACTTATTCAGCTTACTATTATGTTATATAATTTAGCTTCAAACAGCATTTCCTTCATTGATCCACTGTAAACATCGGCTTCAACTATAACACCTATTAATCACTTGCTTGTTATGCCAGACTTAGGAATACAACTTTCTGGTGTGTATACAGAACACCCTTTAAGTAATTTTAATTAGGAGCTCTTTGATTTCCTGGAACGTTTTTCCGACAAGAGAATTTGTCCAAATAATTCTTGTGGTCTTATATTGATTTAAATAATGATAAGTTTATCGACGTTTGCAGCTTATTCTAAAAGACAGTGTTCAAAATTCTGATATGCTAAGTGAGCGATTGAACAATTGCTTCAATGTCTGAAGAATTTCACCTAATTTACTCATAATATAAATAAATTTGTTTTCATGGAGAGCGACCGACTGGCAAACCAAGATTATTATAATCAAGTTTGTGGTCTTGATATAAGCACCTGACCCATTAATTACTTACATATGTCAGTATAATCTAAGAATTCTATAGTGTGGAAAAGGCTATTCATCCAGTATACCGGTTTCGTCTTTATTGGGAAATCATCATGTATTGGCCAGAAATTGCCTCGGACAGGGCTCGAACCTGGGCACGTCTGCTTCGGAATCTGGTTCTCTGGGCACTGAGCCACCCTGCCGCACACTAAACTACACACAATTTTCAGTTATATACTAACTAATGTAGTATATAACCTTGCATTCAATATGACTTGGCTAAAATGGTGTTGTGTAGAATATTATCATGGTGAATATATTCATGTGAACTAGATTCACTCTCTCATAATTCACTCTCCTTTAATAATTTGTTTACCTAAATAATTATTTTGTAATAATTATTGCTATTTAAAAAAAACTAGTTGTTGTTATATTAGTTTTTTTTTGTTGTATGTCAGTGAATCATTTGTTACTGTTGATTTTTTTATTGTTTAATATGTTGCATACTAAAACCCGGTGCAAGAGGCATTGTAATATGTTAAAAATTATTTAACAATTTTCCCAGAATTAATAGAAGAATAAAAAATGATGCTAGTGAGTATTATGTAAATATTTATGAACTCTACCTATTGTATTTAAATAAAAAATTTGTCGGTTCCGGTCCCGTCCATTTTCATGCATTATTTAAAAAAAATTCTGTTGACAAAATTAATCCATATAGTTTGCAGAATACTATTTTTGTACTTTGAAATCCATTAGAATTAAAATTTAGTCAAACCACTAGATGATAAATAAAGAGAATTTATATTACAATTTTGTTAGTGTGGAATAGAACCAAAATAGACAGTTATTAGATACGCATGTACACAAATGATACTTACTGTAGTATCTCACTAAATTTCTTTTCCGGATACTGGTATTGAATGGAACTAAGCAACCTTAAATCCATCATATTAAGAAGACTTCAAATAGCAGTATAAAAATACATAGTAAATGAACTAAAAAGAATGAAGTATAAATTCAGGACGAATACGTATCGGGTATAGTAATAGAAAGGATAAAGAAGGAGAAGATAATAAAGCTTGATGGAAAAATAAGTGAGACAAAACATGAACTATAACAGTTAAATATTGTTTTTTTGTGGAGAACTAATATAAATTCAAGTGTGTATTAGGTGTTGCGAACCTAGTAACCGTCCTATTATTCCACATTCTTCGACCAAATATATAGTGGTTAAAGGGCGTAATACCGGCTCCTACTAATGAGGCGCTAGTATGCACGAAACGAATGTGCATGAGATTATACTTTCCATTCATGCTGCCTTTGGTTTATCCTTCTGGTACCAACTGAACTAATTTGTTACTAGGTTTGCAACACCTAATATATACTTGCATATATATTAGCTCTCCGCAACAAACAGTATTTTACTGTTATAAATTGAATTTAATGATGTCATGCTTACCACGAAATGGGATAACTGATATCGATCAACGACAGAATATATGGATTTACTGGAGTAACTGATGTTCAGAAGTATTTATAATTATCAATTTCGGTGAACTATAGCATAAACTGATGTCCATCATGTTGGTACCATGTACCGACTCGGAAATCATAGTGTTAGTACCATGTACCTTTTCGGTACTATAATGTTGGTACCGGTTACTAACACAATAGCCATAGTGTTAGTATCCTTTACAGACTCGGTATATATATTATATAGTGTGAGTTAGCGTTCAAGTCGCATTGTCGTAGACTTTATATGATGTTAGCTTCACTATTGCAGGTTTACACATTCGTCCTAGGAATTCGTATCGTCCTGTTTTCCACATTCCTCACCCATATTATATTATATATATATATATATATATATATATATATATATATATAATGTATATATAGGGCATAATAACCGCTCCTACTGATGACACGCCAGTAAGCACGAAACAAATGTGCATGAGATTATACTTTCCGTCCATCCTGCCCTTAGGTTATCCTTCTGGTCACAACTGAACTAATTTGTTGCTAGGTTCGCAACACCTAATACATACTTACATGAAATATAATTGGAAAAGGACAGGACTATAGTCTTACCCTATTCTAGGTAAAGTAGAAAAATAAAGTAATTACCAGTTAAATGAACCATTAAAACAGCATATTAAGAAACCTTAATTTATGCAATAAAGCATTGAACATGAAGGCTAAATAAACCTCTGTATACACAATTAGTATATGAGAATATTGAAAATATTGTAAGCCTTGGTATAAAGGGGAAACAATGCGTCTGATAAAAGAACAAAGTATAGCATACGTACATGGGCACAATCGGATACCGGATCGTGACAGGCGCTCAAAAGTGACAAGCTATTGTTGAGACTGGCAATGTTGTCAACGCAAAGCGTTATGTAACAACAGAAGATTAACCAGATTATTTATAGAACCAACTGAAATATTCTGGAAGAGAAATCATGAATATAATATTTTGGAGGGTTGGTTGAATCACAATACACCAAATTTGAAGATAATTTAAGAAACTGCATGATTAGGCCTATAAAATTTTTGTTTACCTCATCTTCGTTACAATTGAAGATTATTTACTTGCATTTTTATTTTTCTGTCGTTTACCTATTTCGAATTTACTGTCTCTTTCTTGTATCGGAGCCACCTTAATCATAATGTTTTGGACATTAATTATGCCAGCGAGCATACTTTTTCCCTAAATTTAAGCGAATAGTTTTACCTAATAAATTAGCAGTATCATTTTCTTCATTGAATCGTTTATTCAATCCTGCCTCCATCCTTATTTCCTCACATGACCTGTTGCACTCAGGATGTGATTTCTATACCGGAAATATGGTATTGCGCTCATTTAACGTATCAATGCTATTGAATTGTAAAGAATGTGGTCGGCACTATTATGCAAATTACTATTCCTACAGGAATGAAATTTAAAGGGAGAAATATAACAGCATTGAAATGCATAAAATTGAGCTCACACAAAATCAATTATATTTCTGCATATATTTAAATCTGTATTAAATTTATATAAACATATATATATATATATATATATATATATATATATATATATATATATATTTATTATTCTGAAGATTATTTGGTGTTTATATGTATAATACTCATGAACTTTTAAACTCAAATCTTTAATTTATCGGCTATGTGCATGCAGAACGCAGTTAGTGAACTTATTTTATATGATCATGCATATTTGGTAATATATATATATATATATATATATATATATATATATATATATATATATATATATATATATGTATATATATTAGAATAGGTGTTTTATTCCGTACGTCACTTTTCTATGTCTAATTGTCGATTTGTTTAGCGCTGTTTTTATTACTTGCATGCAAATAAGGATTCCATTGTTCCAGCGTTCCAATGGGCATGTAATGACGGCGAGTTGTGTTACAAAAATATGCGCGGTATAAGATTTACCTTTCATTAGGTTACCTTTCATATTAATGCCATTTATCTTTGGTTCCAGTCAGATTATGGGCTTTGACTGCAATAGTTTATGGCTTTTATTCTTACCGCCTACCGTGCTCTCGGTGCAAGTTCCAGGTCCCTAGAAAGGTTTTGATTCAATTTACGGTGACAAGAAAACGCGACATCATCTTGACCGAAGAAAATGTTGTAGGTACACCATTGTATAATGTAAAAGCTTATCTTCCACTAAATGAAACTTTCGGCTTCACATCAGTCTTCGGCGCTAATACTAGTGGTGAGGCATGTCAATATTTGGTATTTGGCCACTGGCATTGAATCTCAGGTAATATAACTGATACTTAAACACAACCTAACCAGGTTTTATTCAACACAATGAAAAGTAAGGGCCTTAAGGAAGTATGTCCTTTCCTATTTGAACTAACTTGTTACGACGAACAACATAACTAAGGAATAAAGACATACATGTTATTACAAAGAACTCAGTACTAGTGTAGCTTGAAATAGCATATAATAGAAATTATCACAAATATTCGATAACTGTTGTCAATCAATGCTTTATTATAAAAAATTATCAGAGGAGCAGGTTGTAAGATTGGCCGTTTCTCTCAATTTTGTCGAAAGTTAGTCAATTGAAATGATAAATAAATATTTTTAGGCGTAAATGTTGCCCTATCTGGTAACTGCTTGTATACACGAAACGCACGAGTACATTAGATTACATAATTCAATCATGAGATATTTCGATTGTAATCCGGTCCTATTGGAAGAAACTCAATACTTAGTATCATGAGTAAATTATTTTTTTTAATGTGCAGGTTTAATTCTATTAGTTGACAGCAATCCAACCTCCTTCCAGACAACACATTTTGTGGTAATTATCAAACGTAACTGAAATACATATTACTGAAAGTAATGACGATTTAATGGCCTATAACTACAAAAAGTCGTATGCAAATGTGGGACTTCAAACAATACAAGTTGCCTTCTATATATATATATATATATATATATATATATATAAGAATAAACTTATAATCCTTGTTTTTATATATATATATATATATATATATATATATATATATATATATATATATATATATACATGGTTGGTGTTCGCAAAATAACTAAGAATTTAAAGTCAATTTTGCACAATCAAGTAATATTTTTCTTTAAGTTGACATGCGGTTGGCTGTAAAATCGGGTAGGGGGATGCAGCCCTCCATAATTTTGCCTTTTATCACAACTTCATGTAAATTAAGACACAGTGTTACATTTATGTTTTTGAGATAGGCAATATATACCGATACCCTAAAGAAAAAGGAAAGGAAACATCAAAGGAATGACAAAAATATATTAATGTGTACTTGCCTTAAATTTCGTATGTACAATATGAGTTCAGCATGAATCAAATTTGTAATCACTTATTACAATGTGATTTTAGTTTGCTAATGATATCTGGTCCTATGACAAAGCAACATAATTTAGAAAAATAACACGTTCAATTTAAAATAAGCTATTCTTGATTAATGGTATCATGTTGTCAAAAAAATAAAGAGCCGGTTTAAAATTTCTCTTGGCTTTATTTTTCGGTAAAAATATATGTTTCATTCTCAAGTTACCTGCAATAATTTTACTATTTTTTTACAATTTATAACAAGTTTTGTGCAAAATATGCATAAATAAGTGTTAAAATGCTGACCTGATTTTGGTATGCCGACTGAAACATAAATATTCATTAACGAGATCTTTGGAATTATAATTGACTCACCTTATTCAATAGTCCAGTTGAAGTTTTTTTAGCGCTAATATTTCAGTATTTATGCATGAGAAACTCCATTTACTTACAACTACCTGGTTTATTTTTATCATATTATTGTTTTAGGAAATACACATGGGAATTTTTTGTATATTCGTAACTAAATTTGTTACGCTGACTTAGTCAAGCTTTACTAAATTATGCAATTATTTGAGCTATTCTTTCAGAGTTCAAGGTTGTGTTTTGCATGTCTCCTGTCTTTTACCTTAACATACAAGATTACTCTGTCATGATAACTTGACTTTTAGTCAAGACAGCGGAAATCAAAAACTCTTTGCCTATTATTAAAATAGGTATTTATGTATTATAATTGTGATTATAAATAGTCAAATTAAAGCCATTATTTTATATATTCCAAATTATAAAATCTGTTGGTATAATAAATCGTTCTACACAGTAAGGTAAACAGAAAGAATGCAATGTAAAAAAATTGTTTATAATAAGCATAATCAATAATCTACCGTGCAGTAATTCACATAAAATGCAGGTTTATAATTTTTTTGTTGTCTGTATTTGACAGTGTATATATATATATATATACATATATATATATATATATATATATATATATATATATATATATTAAAAGATAAAATATGAATGATATCCATTGATATGTTATCTCGCTACTACATGCCACTAGCAAACTTTAGTGTTTCAAAATTTCTTAAGGCAAATTTTTAACCATACTGTCAACGACAATAATTTAGTAAACAAATTAAAACTATTTGTTTAATTATTTTTCTTCTTTATTCCAATTATTTAACGGTTATTTATTACTTTTATTGTTTAGATTTTTATCTAGTATTAAGATGTCGTTAATACATGTAAACATGATTTTTTTTCCTGCTGCATTTTTAAAAGATTGTCATTTACTTTGGACTTTTTAAGTATAAATGGATCAAAAAAGTTTGCAAATACTGCATTTATTATTTAACACACTTAAGTTTATATTGGATTTAGCAAGTATTATTAGATATTTTCAGGGTTTTTAAAAAATGCAAACGGCATAAATGCGATTGGTCTGGGTTTTACGAATTTTTTCAGCGTTAATTTTCGCATTATACTTACTACTTTACTTTACTGCGGCTGACTCCTTTTGGAGGATAAGCCGGCTCCATGACATTTCATGGAGTTTCTTGGGAATTTGGTACAAGTGGTGTCCCCTCACCACTCGCATTATGCCGACGATTTAACAAGAAACCAGCTAACACTTAAATCGATTAATCGATGATCATCAAGGCTTTTCTATTCTACACCATTGAACTTGTGATGGTTTGTTATTCGTAGTTGTTTTGATGGGCGCCGTTTGTTATAAGGCAGGAGTTAAAAATTATTCTGTTGATGCACTTTAACCAAAAACTAAATTACACAGTTCTCTACATGCTTAAAAACCGATTTATTATTTTTGTCATTGACGTCAACGTATCAAAAAGCAATACCGGAAGGGTATAATTCACACATTATGTCACAATGTAGATAGATTTAACGTCGGATAATGCACTATAGCTTCGTGAAAAAACAATAACGCTCATGAAAATGACATGTGAAAATGGAATAAAATACATCAGTATGATTTGGTGTCAATTTTCATAACCAATCTAAATTTCCTAATAACAAATATTGTTCTACCAACGGTTAAGTAAATGCATTTCCAAATGCACTCCAAGCGATTGAGTTTTCATCAGCTTTTAGGCTTTTTTAGAAGCTTTTATTCATTTTTAAAATGTATGCCAATCTAGAAGCCTAAAATTGTCAGAATCTGAATGCGGATAAGTCAGCTTTACAAAGCATATTATTACATATAAAGAAAGCAAAATCTTTCAAAAATCGACACTAAGCATGCACACTGAACACCCATAGCATAAAAAAGAATAAAAGGAGACCAAACAAACTGCTTGCAGTGCACTAATGAACGACACCGTAATTGATGGAAAAAAGTTAAGGTCGAAAACAAATCGCAAATCCCGAAAGAATAATTAATATTTTTAATGAACAGAAGTCGGTATTCTTCGCATTAGTTTATTCAATTTATTGATTGATTTTCAATTAAAATTGCTAATATTAAAAATGTTCTATCAATTTCTTTGTTGCTAAAATTATTCAGCAAAGTTATTTGACAAACGGGTCATACATTTAACGAAAAGCCGTTAAAGTATAAATTTTCAATACCTCAGAAAATTTGTCATCCTGCCTATAGCAGTAATTGGTCAAATCGCTGAAACTCAGAAAAGCAAAGTACTACAACCAATAACCAATTTAACACGTAAACAAAACGTCAATGATTATATGTAGATAGGAGCTGAAGTTAAGGTAAAACGATCTAAAATTTCCATGCTATTTCTGACTTAAGCACTGTGGAGAAAAATAACGTCGATGTTTGGTGAGTCAGGTAAAAATTGAACAGCAAATTTTAAAATGTGTACTAAAGTAAAAAAATAAACACGTAGTTGCATATTCAGGAAGTAAGAACCTAAATTCTACAGGTAAATAGCTCACTAAATTCCATATTTAAGGAATTTTCATTCCTAGTCTCTGGATAACGTATTTAACACAAATGACAAATACGAGTGCAGCAAGGAAAGCAAAAATACAATTCAAACAGTGACTATTACTCACTTAATCAAATGGTAACCCTAGCAAATTATAAATGTAAAACTAGATTGCCAATGATTGTTCTTTACAAACTACTTTGAAATCAATTCGTTTTGAGTAGCAAAAAAATGCGTTCAGTTTACAACCATTCTTCATGATGAATTTTTGTATAATTGTGGGAGAATATTACTCCTGCAACAAGCAATAATTCATATGGCGCGAAGTCTAACAAAGTTTTACCTAAAATAGCACTTATTTTCAAAGATCTAGTAAACAGTCGCTTTAATACATTGGAAAAGTGTTCGGTTGAAATATTTTTCGGCCTACATATCGTTTGTCTTTTGTTAGGGCTCATCAAAGACCGCCAACCTAGGTTAATTATATGTTTTATAATGCAAAAAATAGCCTCGCTGATGTGGCCAAATCAAAGCATGTCTCCGCTGAATAAATAAACCAATCTTTGCCTTCTTTCTAATGATTTCGCCATGCAGAAAGTCGGATGGCCCTTAGTACTCGCTATTGACAATTATAAACCAATCTGCAGTCTTGGCTAAACTTTACGTAAAACCTATAGAATATTGTAAAAATTTGGTAATCATTTATATGCTTAATTTACAAATAAGTATTTTTGTAACCACTTAGGTGCATTGATATGTGCACAACAGAAAAAAATATTTTGCTTGTTTTTCACATAATATCTGCTGGATTAGATGGATGGTCGGTTTTGAACATTTTCCACCCGATTTCCCTCACAGTGGTTAACAGTTCGCCTGAAAGAAAACGAGAGCTAAAAAGTTTGTGTTATGTACATGTTTAAAATGAAAATTATGTCCATGTATCAATAATAGTTATAACAGGTGCTTGCATGTACAGGGCTTTGTGTGGAATTTTGCATAGAAAGCATTTATAAATTTTCCCCAAGTATAATATAATTTTCGACAAAAATACTAAACAGGAGGTAGGAAATGCTATCCCAATATTAACACACTGGTGCCGAAGCAAAAAGACGTGAACAATAAACTGTTAAGTGGACAGCAATTATTATAAGACGATAGTTATCTATAAATCAAGTAAAGTAGGACTAAAATGTAGTGACGAAAACTATTTCCAAAAGCGGTATCCGACTTTAAACGAAATAGAAACCCGCGAAGAAATAAGCACGATAAAAATACAGCAATGTTACGTCTAGTATTTAGTCTGTACAAATGTAGATAATAGTGTTAGAATAAAAGTTTTGAATACTGGAATATAAGAGAAGAAAATTAGAAAATGGAATCAACATTATCGTTCCAAAATCAATTAGTATAACTTTAAGAATAACTACCGTATAGAAATCGGCGCTAAGTAAAAATATTAATCAAAATAAAAAAAAAGTATGGATAAAATATTTGCCAAGAAAAATACAGGTGTTTTGTGCACATATTTTTAAAGAAATGGTGTATGCGATCGTCAGCCGTATCTGGCCACAATTTTAGGCCTGTAGTTAATATCATAAAATAAGAAAAATTATGCGTTGCAATAAAATATTTCTTTCATCATTCGCATTGGAATTTCCTGCACGTTGCTTGTTGAATTCCTTATTATTTTTTATTTATACGTGATATACTTGCGAAAATGAAATTTTACAAGTTGACATTCCATTCAAAATAAAATAATTACTCTATCATGCACGCCTGCCGAAGGATTACCTGAAATAGAAAATAAGTTTTAAATTGCACTAAATGTAAACATTTGATATACCAGCGGTCTTCTACGAAATCTCTGCGTCCACTAAATAGAACAGTAATTAATATGATAGAATATCGTACATTCAACGTTCCTTACAGATATTTAAGCAAATTATTAAAGCAATATGCACAAAATTTTAAAAGAAGAATTTAAAAAAATATACCTTTATTTGAATAAATTCCATTCTTAAGCGTCAACTAAATTTTCGAATATTAAAAATTAGTTCATTGATATTTACTCCTTTTGGCGCCAAATGTCGTATCTCCAAATTACTTCGTTCTATAAAAATTTAGAAATACTTACTGTTTAGCCGATACGGCCGCACTTCTCCAACTCAATCTCTTACAAACTGTAGGAAAACAACTTTCAGCAGTTACTTCCTGACGAAAGAGACATGTTGCTTTGCTTTACCGTTGGTATATTTTTAAATTCTCAAATTCTAGATATACATACCTTATTTTATGCAATCATTCTAACCATTTCTGCAAATATGAACTGGTTTAGTTAGGTGGGGCGAAACATCCTTCTGTACATTTCTTATATTTCTTAGACCTCTTTTATACATAAATTTCAGTAATCTGCAAAGGCCTAAAAAATGCATCAGTCCATACATACATACAAAGGCTCTGCAACTTTTAAATCCATCAATTAACAAAGCAATGTCAAAGGAGCCCTAATATAGGCCAGTCGAACTTGCGAAATTTTAATTAACAATCATTGATTGCACGTGTGGCTGTTGCGTTTATTAAAATCAAATTTACGAGCTTAAGGTAAATATCAATAACGTTGCATTTAACCAGTCGTCAAGCAACATAAACAAACTAATGTCTATCACAAGTACTGACGCATTTCGACCTTCCGAGATCATCATAAAAGTACAGCGGTAAACTTACTATCGAGGATCAAAACGCAATGCATATAAATAGAAAACAAATTTAGACACGCGGCTCTCACATCTAGTAGTCTCCTATAAAATGTACTAAACTGTAAATGTCGGCAGCACAATTTCTATGCATTCATGAACACATATGTAGGTATTTCAATCAAACTATCATTGATTGCGCGGGTGGTGGTGAAAATCCTTTAAATTAAGTATGTTTTAGATTTTGCGAACCTAGTAACAAATTAGTTCAGTTGTGACCAGAAGGATAAACCAAAGGCAGCATGAACGGAAAGTATAATTTTTAAATTAAGTTTTCCAGCTTGAAGTAAACATCAATCCCATTGCATTTAATCAGTTGTCGAACAAAATTTCAAAACTACCGACAGTCATACCTACTGACACGTTTCAAACTTCCATGATCGTCATCAGAGTGTGTTGGTAAACTGACTAACAAGAATCAATCCGCAAAGCATATATATGTTCGGAACTGCATAGAAATTGCGCAGACGAAATTTCCAGTCACGTAAATTTGTGTGTGTGACTACTAGAGATGAGAACCGCATATCTATTTTTGCTTTACATATATATGCGTCGTGGTTTGATCCTCACTAGTCATTTTGATATGATAATAATTTGAAGATCATAGAAGATCGAAACGCTTCAGAACGTGTGATCGACATTAGTTATGCTATGTTTTAAAGCACACAAACTTGATGTAAAGAAATATGATATTCTAATTATTGTATTTGCTGCAATTATTTTTGAGCTTCATCAGAATTATCGGTACTCCACATTTTCTTGAGAGGAAGTCTGTTAAGTTAGACTATTGTCATAAAACAAATTTGCGCAATCTAAGTCTTGACATTTCTAGAGTACTGTGCACTTTATAGATAAAGAAGCTCATAATGAAACATTTAGTTTACTGTTTACACTGGCTTATAAATAATATGCACGAGGATTAAAGGCAATTTCCCATATTTCCTCAGCCAGAGTTATTATACTTGAAGAGTTAAATAGCTCAGCACAAAATTATGGCCTGTCCTCTGTTGAAATTCTATATGGGAACTGTAGTACTGTTAAAACTTTTTCCCCATAAACATGTACATCTGTGTTATTTCGATGTGAACTAATCTTATGATATCAACTGCCTCTGTGAATAATATAAAGTAACTTCGTGTAGATCTAATCCTAAACAAACATACCATGCCCAATCTTTGATTCCATATTCTTTGTTGCCTAGCTAATTTTACAATTAGGCTACGCTTTACCCATGTCATTTAATTTGCGACCTAAACGGAACTATGAAATATATCAGTGAAAAGTTTTACAGTGGATCAGTGACATCGGTGTCCAAACTCAATGTAGATGCTACATAGCACACATCCTTAAATTTGTCAAAAGACAACGTGTCGATTAAGTACGTCCTTTAGTACTGAAATGTGGCTCGATAAAGGGAAATAAAATTAGAAGGGACTGCATAATATAGAAAGAATTTCTGTCGAGTTGAGAATAAAAATTAATTTTTAATTGACAGCAATAAATACTAGCACTCATTGGTCGGTAAAATCTTGAATCGTTTCCTTTGTACACTGATTTTGTTTGGCCTTGATTTATGAGTTCTCACTTGTCCTTTTACTCGGAATCCGTCCACTAGCTGCTTGCTGGAAAATCACTTTAGAACCAGATTTTCCGAATTTTCTAGACTTCGATTGTAGCCCCATCTTCAAGGTTGATGACATACTTACAGTAGAAAAGATTTGTTGAAAATTTGGCCACAAAAACCAAGGACAGCGTTACGCAAAATACTACAAAATTCAAGCATGACGGCTGTTTTTAGAAAGATGTAATAGAAACAAGGGTTAGAAAACGCTATGTAAATAATGAAGAACATTTCTGATTGAAGTTTTTTATATCCTAATTTATGCATCAGTTTATATAAAATATGTAAACAGAAGACAATAACATTTATTTGATTAATTCTTTAATTATTATTATTATTATTATTATTATTATTATTATTATTATTATTAATTCTTTTATTATTATTAATATTATTATTATTATTATTATTATTATTATTATTATTATTATTATTATTATTATTATTATTATTAATATTATTATTATTATTATTATTATTATTATTATTATTATTATTATTATTATTATTATTATTATTATAAAATACACAAGCAGATTAATATCACAAACCGCACTATCAATGATAGTTTAAGTAAACAAATAATGTACCCGTGGAAAATTCTGCATACGTTTAATATTTGTCAATGCATAGTTCTTCTGCAACCGATATTCCCAGTCACTTAAAATACATACGAGACTGCGAGAAGTTAGACACAAATGTCTGATTTTCCATACTTTAAACAATCTTGGCTGTTATATTTTCGTTAGTCAATTGGCCGTTGTGCTATGATGATGATCATGGAAGTTTGAAACACTTTTTTACATGTAACAGGGAAATAAATTTCCTGTTTTTCGACTTGTTAAATCCAATAGATTTCGTTTTTATCTCCATCTCATAAACTTCATTTCAGGAAGCGTTCTTGTTTTTTGTTGATTTTTATATCTTAGTCCAATTTGATGTTCGCATAATTTTGAATACAAGTTAAAAATTTTATTGTTTATAATTTATATGTTCATTTGATATCCTAGATTAAAAGCATAAATTTTTCAGGTAATCTAACAGTTCCCATATTTTATTTCTCTTTAAGACTATTTTATTCTTCTATTTATAAAATATGTTGCATGAAAGTTTGTTTTTCTTCACTTTTATGTTTATGCAAATTGTTTGTTTACTTTATAAGTGTGTTTAGTGATAAATTTTATTTTGTTGATAATATATATGTATATATATATATATATATATATATATATATAATCTTGTAATGCCATTTACTTCTAAAATTACACAGTGAATACTTTATCCACTTTGTTATTAATGTGTTTTTCTCCTGATTAGAAAATATATATATATATATATATATATATATATATATATATATAGTATAAATATATCGAAAGTTTACTAAAAATAAATAACCCTCGTTCCAATATATTGTGTACTTGATTTAATCACATTAATGTTTGTGTTACAATTATGGATAAATAATGTTATTCCTGCTTTCTGTACGCAAAAATTGGAATGAATTATTTGCCAAATTCGTAAAAGTTCGCAAATTTCATATCCATTTATTAATTAATCTAATGAAAATTATAGCCAAAATGTGTAATTACACAGAATTTTTTATGAATTCCGTTTTTACAGAAGTTCCTTTTTCTCTTTTTGTTTGTTTAAGAGACATTATATTTATAAACACGATTAAAAAAAAATAATAGTATGCATCAAATGTAATTTAAATATAAAACTAATTACATTATGTGCAAATTTGTTATTATAAACTAAGCATCGTTTAATGTAGAAAAAACAATTAATCCAGTAGACGGGTAGGGTGTTTGGAAGCAAACTATAAGGTAGACGTGCAAAGATTCGAGCACAGATCGAGGCAAATTCTGGACATTATTTGAAGGGACCTTAATAATGAAAAAACCGATCAATTGAATGAATTATCTTTTCTATTGCATACCATGCTTACTTTATACTGCAAGAATAAATAATGTATTTGGTATTTGTATCCTTATTGTTACGTTAATAAAAATAATTTATATGACCACCTATTCAATAAATGTAGGTTTAATAAATTTAACTGATTTGTTCCCAATAAAGACGAAACTGGTCTACTGGATGAAATACCTTTTCTACACTATACATTTGCGTAGTTCATTCTGACAAATATACATACTTAATGAGTCAGGTGGTTATACCAACTTGGCAACCTTAATTATAATCATTGTTATCATCGTCGGCACAACTTATTTTCGTATAATTATATAAATATTCGTTTAAATACCACTTCCACATGTATTATGGCGTCTGTTCAATAATGACATACTGGGGATGGTTAGTTAGAAATTTTTATCTAAATGAATGCCATATGTGCTCCACCTGAAAGAAAATTTTGTGACCGGGTACATTATTTGGTATATAGCTGAAAATTGTGTGTAGTATGCGGCAGGGTTTCTCATATTTCGAAGCAGACGTGTCCGGGTTTAAGCCTTGACCGTGGCAAATTCTGGCCAGTACGTGATGACTTCCCAATAAGGACGAAACCGGTCTGCCGCATGACATTTCCATTTCTCCACTGTACCACACTTATTTTATGCTGACAAATAGATGTACTTATTATGTCAGGTATTTAAATCGATATCGCAAACTTCATTATAGTAATCTACGAAATTTTTTTTGGTTTGCATAATTGAGCTTATCTTATTTCCTCTAATAAAATTCTTTTGAACTTGGGATCCTATCAGATGCAACGCCGATAACCAACAAACCAACATTTTCGAGATTTGCACAGAATTTATTGTAAATGGTATACAATGCTAATCCACTGTTCCAGACAATACGAGATTATTATAAAATCGAATTAAGTGCATTACTATCTATATTGAAAAGATGTTTCGATTTTTCATTCTATTTGTAGCTGTAATTTCGCAGCAAACTTAAAAGTTTAATAAATTATAAATTAGATTCAGATATATTATTCTTCCAATATGATCACATAAAAAATACCTCGAGTTTACTCAACTTATTTTTCATTTTTCATTGTGTCTTTACTTAAGCTTAATTCCTGTAATTCATTTTTTATGATACTGATCTGAATATGATAAAATCAACATTTTACACCGCATAATGTTATAATGAAATTCTATAGATCGAAGTTAAATGGAAGACGACATATACGTTTTAGGTTAATGGTTCATAAAACCTGTTAAGACGGCAATTTACCAAGCAGATTAGACAGAATATACAAGCCGATAATACGTTTATACAGAAACACAAGAAACAACAAATAATATTATATTCCTGAATTATAATCGTGCATTTCTTTATATATATATATATATATATATATATATATATATATATATATATATATATATATATATATATATATATATATATATATATATATATATATATTGCATTGTACCCTTTTCATGTGCAAAAACAAAAAGAAATTTTTATCAGATATAAGAAAATTTTCTTTCGCATGGTCTTCTCAAATATCTACTCATGAACATATCTTTATATATAAATTGGAAAGCAAAACAAGATAGAAATATGTGAACAAAGCGAGTGTGAAAAATAGAAACCAATCAAATTGCGTGCGTCACATCCAGTTCAAGCTCAATGCTTGTACGTGCTTCTTCTGCTTACATAAATCCGGCTGCAATTTGTTTATCCATAAGGCTTCGTATGTGGCTAGCTCCCTTTTGTTTTTGCATTTAGTAATTACTTTGAATGCTACGTCTGGAGAACATACGTGCGATGTTTCGATGATGTGTTGCGCAATAGCAGACGTGTATTCACCATTTGATTTAAAACAGGCGTTCAAGTTGCAATGTTCTCTCATTCGAGTAATTAACCGTCTGGTCGATCGGCCTACGTAAATTGATCGACAATAATTGGATATCGACAATAACGGCTGTTTCTCTTTGAATGCTGGTAAAGGCAAATGTGTTACCCTAAATAGCACTCAGAATTTGGCTGCATTAAATGTGCGTGTTAATGCTGCTTCAACTTCCTTTTGTGCCATTCGGGAAACTGCATCCCCCTTAAATGGGATGTTTAGGTAGACAAAGCAGCATCTAAATGCGCTTAGAAGTATCAGCAGAAATGCAGACATAAAAAAACTACGCGCTGATAAAGGAAAGAGCGTAGTTATTATGGAAAAATCTGACTAAGTACAAAAGATGGAAAACGTGTTAAAGGAAAATACAAAATTCACACGTCTAGACGATAAATCAGATGAAATAGACAAGGTGGAGCGCAAAGTAATAAATGAAATAAAGATTTTGACAGATGCCGGTTTTATAGATGCGGCCACTGCACAGAAACTCAAGCCAGTTGGATCATCTACACTAATAATGTACGGATTACCAAAAACACACAAAAGCGGTCGTCCTATGAGGCCAATTTTATCAATGGTAGATTCTCCGTTTCATGCACTAGCTAAATGGCTAGTTCGTTTACTCGAACCATTACGTAAATTACTAGGTAATTATTCGGTTGCCGATTCGTTTGAGTTTGTAAACAAGATTATGGTATCTTTTGATGTTACGTCTTTGTTTACAAATGTTCCAATTGATGAAACCATTGACATTATAGTCAAAGCGGTAGAATACGATATATTACCATCGCAGGTGTATATAAAAAAAATATATATATACTATATATATATATATATATATATATATATATATATATATATATATAATTTTTTTGGATCAAGTATGGAGTAGAAGTAGCTATACGTGTCTGTCTTAGTTCACGTTCGTTTGTATGTGCCATTAAGAAGGTAATAATAATTTTACAATGTTTACAATTGATTCGCCAAATTCAATCTCGGTTTGTGTATTTACCAATATACATTGCGGATGTTACTTTTAGGATGGGTCAATTTCCCTCTTTACCGTTTTGTTACAGAGTTTAATTTCGATAAATTACACACATCAAACTATTTTGTAAACCGATGTTTGCGTTACAATAATTATCGAGGTGTTGAGTTCTATTGGTAAAAGAGTGCATTTTTATCTAACTTTCTCATGTGTTGGTCGATTTGAAATTGCAAAATATTGAATTTAACGTTTAAACATGTAACTTTGTTATTCTGTTTTACTACGTAACGTTTATGCAACTAAAACGCCTTCCGAATCATTTCATAAATCATTAGGTTACTAGGACATAGTAGACAGGTCTTTGTACATGAAACGAAGTTCTAACAGTTCAAGCAGCGATGAATTTACTTTTTACGTATCGTGACCTCAATTCCGCATATACGCTATTTTCGCTGCACGTAACATTTACTACATGCTTATGCAAAGATTTTCTGTCTTTAACGAACACCCATTAACTTTTATAATAGTTTAACATATGTACGCATATCTGAGACTTTTTTTGGCGATTTTTCGGTGATCTAATTAATGCTTTTTGAACGAGATTAGAAATTTAATTTTGAATCTAATAAAAACCTACCAACATTCTTAACGATAAAAATTTTATTCGACAAGAAGTCAAGAAATTATACGGTATTGCTACTTGATTGCTTTATCAATGCCGCGTTTTGCGTACGCGGGTAGTAGCTTTACACGGGCAGTTACACAAAGATCCGATTTGTCACTATTTCCAATTTTGTTTTGTCTTTGATCGGGTTGACTCATTTTTACTTCAATTGGAAATGCGGTTCTATCATATCTTTGTTTACTGGCGACGTTTCGGTGCCTACTTTCCAGCACCATCATCAGGCAACACAACACTGATCACAATAGCAGATTTAAGCAAATGTGGTCTTTTTATAACTCTGCTTGCATCTCACCTCTTTGTGCTCTAACACCGCTTTGGACACATCCAATTCAAACCTAGTCTTATCTTTTTCTGGGAGAAACTGGGCAATCTTAACTGTTTCTGTAATTATCTCATTCCTAGGTACGTAATCAATAGGGATCGCAGTATTAAGTCCAAGATTAAGAATTTGTTTTTGGTCTTCCTTGAGATCCATTCTCGATAAATTAACTAAACGTTTGGACATGACCTCTTCAATTCTCGTATTTCTCAAAGGGCAATTAATTCCCAATATTGCTAGTTTTTTTTCATGCCTTTGTCTAATTTTTTTAATTTCATTATCCCTCGTTTTGTCTGTGAAATCTTCAATATGTTTGAAATCCAACATACCTAATCTCGCCAGTAATATGGACCTTATTTTTGTCTTCTCTCTAATCAGTTCAAATTTACGTTTGTTTAGTTTCTTAATCGATATTTTTATTAAATGTAAACAAAGCTCATGCTTAAGAGTATTTCCTACTTTATCCAAAACGAATGAAAGTTTAAATCTAAAACATTTCGGTATAACATTAAATTTTAAACATTTATTAAGGAACGAGGTATTTTCCACTTGCCTAACAATCTGCATCTTCTTCCGCTTGTACTGATTCATAAGTGTGACCACTGTCGCATCATATTTCATCCTCAAATAGGATTTAAATCTGCTATTGTGATCAGTGTTGTGTTGCCTGATGATGGTGCTGGAAAGTAGGCACCGAAACGTCGCCAGTAAACAAAGATGTGATAGAACCGCATTTCCAATTGAAGTAAAAATGAGTCAACCCGATCAAAGACAAAACAAAATTGGAAATAGTGACAAATCGGATCTTTGTGTAACTGCCCGTGTACAGCTACTACCTGCGTACGCAAAACGCGGCATTGATAATCTGAATGCTTACACACCGCAAAATATTGAGTTTAAATCCTATTTGAGGATGAAATATGATGCGACAGTGGTCACACTTATGAATCAGTACAAGCGGAAGAAGATGCAGATTGTAAGGCAAGTGGAAAATACCTCGTTCCTTAATAAATGTTTAAAATTTAATGTTATACCGAAATGTTTTAGATTTAAACTTTCTTTCGTTTTGGATAAAGTAGGAAATACTCTTAAGCATGAGCTTTGTTTACATTTAATAAAAATATCGATTAAGAAACTAAACAAACGTAAATTTGAACTGATTAGAGAGAAGACAAAAATAAGGTCCATATTACTGGCGAGATTAGGTATGTTGGATTTCAAACATATTGAAGATTTCACAGACAAAACGAGGGATAATGAAATTAAAAAAATTAGACAAAGGCATGAAAAAAATTAGCAATATTGGGAATTAATTGCCCTTTGAGAAATACGAGAATTGAAGAGGTCATGTCCAAACGTTTAGTTAATTTATCGAGAATGGATCTCAAGGAAGACCAAAAACAAATCCTTAATCTTGGACTTAATACTGCGATCCCTATTGATTACGTACCTAGGAATGAGATAATTACAGAAACAGTTAAGATTGCCCAGTTTCTCCCAGAAAAAGATAAGACTAGGTTTGAATTGGATGTGTCCAAAGCGGTGTTAGAGCACAAAGAGGTGAGATGCAAGCAGAGTTATGATCTAAAACGCTTAAGAGCAGAATTATTATCCAATAAAGTAATATGCCTCAAGGCAGATAAAGGTGGTGCAACGGTACTTATGAACCGGTCAGATTATGAATTGAAAGTGTATGAACAATTAAATAATTTAGAGGTCTATAATAAAATAAATAAAGATCCATCTGATAAGTTACAAGGACAAGTTAAGACTATAATTAATAGAATGATTGAGTCGAAGGAATTAGAACCAGGACTTGGGAATTCATTAATACAACGTGACACAGTCCCTCCGAGAGTTTATGGTCTAGTAAAGATTCATAAACAGGGGAATCCACTTAGATTAATCGTTAATGTACAAAACTCACCAACGTATAGATTGTCGAAATTTCTATGCAACAGAATTAGAAAATATACTTATTTCTTAGATTATACTTTAAAAAATACATATCATTTTATTGACATTATTAGTAGATATAACTTGAATGATAATGATAGAATGGCTAGCCTGGACGTTGTATCGATGTATACTAATGTCCCGGTACAAGCAGCATTAGAAAGTGTGAAGCGTTGTTTAACAGAGTTCCCAGAGATAATAGAAGGTAGTAAAATGATGTTAAGTAGTATTATGGAAATTTAAATATTTGTATGTCCTCCACCTACTTTAAGTTCAGAAATGAATTTTATAAACAAGTTAAAGGTGTCCCTATGGGACAACCACTATCAGTCCCGGTTGCTAATATTTTTATGCACTATTTTGAAAAAATCTGTTGTTAAAATCTCCTCTTAAGCCAAACTTGTATGTAAGATTCCTGGATGATATGTTTATAATTTGGAATCATGGGGATAATGAGTTAAATAAATTCCTCGAATTAGCCAACCAATTAGGTGAATTAAAGTTTACATTGGAAAAAGAGAATAATGATGAATTACCCTTTTTGGATGTGAAAATAAAACGGAATGGTTCCAGATTGGAAAGAGATATTTTTAGAAAAGAGACTTATTCAGGACTACTTCTTAATTTCTTATCAAATCACCCATACGGAATGAAAATAGGCATTCTTAAATCCATGATATTAAGAAGTCTTAGAATAGTTGGATATAGAAAATAGAGATAAGGAAATGAGGAGATTAAAAGAAATATTCAAACTAAATAGCTATCCGTCAAGTATAATAGATAGATTAATAGATGAGATGTTACAGAGATTTAATAATAATATAATAAACAAAGTAAAGAAGGAAACGGAACCGGATAAGCACAAAATTATGGTATTACCTGATTCTAAATTGAGCAGGAAAATTAGAATAATAGCAGCTAAATACAATATTAAAACAGTTTTAAGACAATCGCTTACTATAGGCAATAAACTACCTAACCAAAAAGAAAGAGTAGAACCCCTCGAGACATCAGGAGTATATGCGATACCTTGCAAAGAATGTAATCTCAGATATATAGGCGAAACCATGCGACCTATAAAGGTTCGTAGAGGTGAACATAAGACAGCCTGCAAATATGGACACATTCAAAGATCAGACCTAGCTAGGCATTCGAAGGAAACGGGTCATGAAATAGACTGGGAAGGATGTAAACGCATCGCGTTATGCAACCGAAACAGATTAACTAGACTAATTAGAGAGTCAATTGAAATAAAATCAGGAAAAGGTGTAATGAATAAAACATCGGTAGAAAAATCATTGGGCCCAATATTTAATGAAGCATTTTCTATGGTCAGAAAACGTGAGGCTGCGGAACATGAATTAAGTGGGAACCTAAGTAAAAAACCTCGCTTATAGAAAACTAATTGCGAATGATCTGTACCAATATCAATTTCCTATATACTTATTTTTCTCAATAAAAATGTTCCAAAAGACGGTATACCGATTTAGCAAGGGTTAGTAGATAGAACATTAGATAAGACACATTTGACTTACATTGTCGCTTATATTTTCTATATTTATGTAAGGTAGGAATATCTTAATAAATGTATAATACGTTAGTCATAGAGAAGATATTCATGGTTAATAGCTACCATGTATCCTTTTAAGAGGAAACCAAAATGTAATAGATAGACGGATATATAGATAGGCCTATGGGTAGATTGATAGGTTTATTCTATACACATAATATATATATATATATATATATATATATATATGACTCACACAGTAGCTTATATTTATATTTATGTTTTTATACATATTTATATATATTTTATATTTTATATAAGGTGTGAATAAATAAATATACAATTTGATTAATTGGTAAATAAAAAAACAGTAAGAAAAGAATAAAATAATAATTTGAAATATGCAAACGTATATATATATATATATATATATATATATATATATATATATATATATAGGATTAGGGATGTTGGTCTCATACTGTTGCTTATATTCATATATATGTTTTTATACATATTGACATGTATTTTATATATTGATATAAGGTGTGACTAACGTAATAAATAAATATATAATAAGAATAGAAATTATTCATATTTAATAATTATCAGTGGTCCTTTTTCTCTCTCTCTATTTATTATATATATATATATATATAAAGGTTTTACGATATTATATTTAGATATATGTGTAATGAAGTATTTTAGTCATATCAGCAAATATTCTTATGCAATTATTTCCAAAAGTTGATTAACTTCGCATTGTGCTTACGATTAGTTTTTTGCAAAACGTTAGTTGTCCAGGCTATCTCTATCTTTCTCTCTTTAATCGTTCACCTAAGCGTCGATATAACATTCACTCTCCATCCATCTACGTTACTTGTTGCTCCATATTTGAACTAGTTTGTTGCTATGTGCGCAATACCTCACACACCATTGTATACATTAGAGTTCCCGGCTTTAAATAAAATACAGTATATGATAATCAAGGTTTTAGTTTTAGCATTTTTTTAAAATTTTGATTACCGTGACATAGTAGCAATACCGTTATAACAAATAACAAAAGGTTCGATACTGTCTCTCTCCCTAAAATATTCTGCATACGAGATGAGATGAGGTATAGGTGAGGTAATGATTGGTCTACTAATTATAACAAGTTATATATTGAGTTTAGTTACTGAGACAAATCCTATGATTAAAATAGTGTTGAGTCAAATATATATAAATAGAATGGTTTTGGAACGAGGTTACCACATTTGCTTAAATCTGCTATTGTGATCAGTGTTGTGTTGCCTGATGATGGTGCTGGAAAGTAGGCACCGAAACGTCGCCAGTAAACAAAGATATGATAGAACCGCATTTCCAATTGAAGTAAAAATGAGTCAACCCGATCAAAGACAAAACAAAATTGGAAATAGTGACAAATCGGATCTTTGTGTAACTGCCCGTGTACAGCTACTACCCGCGTACGCAAAACGCGGCATTGATAAATTTTCTTTTGACGTATTCCTTTCCAGCTTTATTACTTCCGATGTGTATGTGTTCATCTGAAATATCTCTTCCATTCTGAATAAATAACCCCGTATTTTGAGTCATATATTCTTAAGATTCTTAACGGAATTGATAATAAAATCTCTGTTTTAACAGAAGGAATAATTAGACTTAAAATTACATAGAAAAGCTGACAGGTATTCTTTCATAATTCGTCTCTTCCCAATTCATAACCATTTATTATCAATGTCACATCTAAGCGTGATAAGTTATTATCTGTTTCGTTTTCTGTGATAAGTTTTGATTCATATATCGTATTATTTTGAAGAATAATTTTCTAAAGTACTTCATCACTATGATTCCATATTAAAACTTTATTCGAAAGATATCTTTAAAAAAATTTTGTTTTATGAGTTGATGGCTCTTGCGTAAGTATGTAGGCCGATAAAATGGATAAGAATTTTCTATCGAAGTACTTTTAGTTTAATTAAACTAGTTTAGGACATGAATAATTTGGTTATTTTCATAACGTGATTTAGTCATTTTTATTTCTTTTAGAAAATACGTTGCCTTTTCTATATATATATATATATATATATATATATATATATATATATATATATATATATATATGCCTAAGTCTGTAAAGGATACTAACACTGTGGCTATTGTGTTAGTAACCGATACCAACATTACTGTACCGAAAAGGTACATGATACTAACACTATGGTTTCCAAGTCGGTACATGGTACTAACGTGATGGATATCAATGTATGCTATAGTACACCGAAATTGAGAATTACAACTATATCTGAACACCTGTTACTCCAGTAAATCCATCCACTCTGGCTTTGTTTCGCTCTGTTATCGAGGTGAATATTGTCATATAAATTGTATCATTTTCATAAATTACTGTCCTTTATTGTTTTGAGGAAATTATTATTTTGGTCATTGGTATTAATGGGTCTAAATTTAATTTTTTTAGTTTATTTGAAATAAAGTGTTTTCTAAACTTTATTTATTTGAAAAAAATGTTTCTCGTTGTTATATGGTAGTTAGGCATCTATTACTTACGAGTTATTTTATTGCTCTGCGTGATGCTAATGAACTTATTGTATAAGTTTGCGTTATAAATTTTTGTATGTTGTTTGTTACTGACGTTGCCATGGATTTCTTACAACATTGCGCTCCTGGTGTAACTATTGCTTTCCATGAAGATTGCTGGTTTATATCCCTTCTGTTCTGTTGTGTTTCAAGTCATGGCTTTTTTGGCATTATCCGAAACTCTTTTTATCGTCTCTACTGCTGAAACACTTCATTGAATCTGCTTATATCTGTTTCTCTATGAATTGGATTATCAATTTGATGGCCGTTTAGTCATTGAGGATGAAATATCCATTTGTATTCTATACAGATAATTTGGATTACAGTTTAGAAGAGTTCGAGAATGGGCTTCCTTTCTAAATACACATGTTTCTTATTTATCGCCACTACTGCTAGATTTGCCATCTATGAATGATGTTTATTTTAATTATTCCCTTAAGTTTCTCCAGTCCTTGGAATTTATCCGACACATACTCACCTTTTAAGTATTGTTTTTTGCGGAGAACCGATATATATGCAAGTATGTACTAGATGTTGCGAACCTAGTAACAAATTAGTTCAGTTGTGACCAGAAGGATAAACCAAAGGCAGCATGAACGGAAAGTATAATCTCATGCACATTCGTTTCGTGCTTACTGGCGACTCATCAGTATATTTGGTCGACGAATAAGCCGTCCTATTATCCAACAATCCTTGCCTAAATATATAGTGGTTAAAGGGCGTAATACCGGCTCCAACTGATGAGTCGCCAGTAAGCACGAAACGAATGTGCATAAGATTATACCTTCCGTTCATGCTGTCTTTGGTTTATCCTTCTGGTTACAACTGAACTAATTTTTTACTAGGTTCGCAACACCTAATACATTCTTGCATACTCCCCTTGACTAAACATGACGAAAGTTTTCTCAAGGTATCCTGCAAATAAGGATGGTTTGTGAGATATCTTATCTAAAGCAGTAATCTCTAGGTAATGCATTAAAATGTTTGAACATTTATTATTTTATTACGGAAACAGAGTAAATACCAAAGTTAACCAGTTCTTGAATATGAAGAATAAACCATTAGACACAATATGAGTTTATGTATTTATATTTAGTGTATGCCATGGGATTAATGAAGATTAAACAAATTGTTCAGAAATATGGCCATGCCTGTAGACCAGTTATGGCTCGTCACCCGAGCGATCGTTGTCACACTATGAATTTGGAAAGATGTAAGCAGAAAGCTTTATTTAACAGTAAATGATTGGCAAATGTCTGTGGACTATCAATTGAGCTCGAATTTGTTGTTAAAATAATCAACACGACATAGCAAACGGATCTCAGACCCGATATTGAGGGAGGTTTTGATCAACAGTAGCATGCGACAGTTGTCAAAAATAATTTTAAAATAAACGGCTGCTTAACTAAATTAGGTGTTAAATCAGTATACGGAACCTAATGCTAGTTTTTTTTTAATATATGCTCATATATGCGCATTTGTTTCTATGCATATATATTTTTCAAAATTATACGAAATAAGTATTCTTGGTCAATCCTTAAATTATCGAGGATTTTGCTCGTTGGCGTTTGTGCAGCTCGTTAGATGTCAAGACCTGACTATCGCGAGGAAATTGATTCTTGGACTTGAACACCACAAGAGTACCAGCAAAAGTTGATGAAACTTCACACTATGTATTTTAACGTGTGTCCTACTCTCCAGTACGAAAGAGGTAGCATCACGAGTCGCCTTTCTCTCACTTATCTTTACAGCTAGTGCACGTGAGCGTGGCTTGTTATAGCTTCTGACGTAGGAAGAAGGATACTCGTCAGGCACTTACTGGTTGCTGATTTTGAAGTAGGAGCCGTCTTTATTGTCTATCCGATGAGTATGCAGCGATGGTGGTACGTCTCTGAATTCGTATAGAGCCCTCCAGTGTGGGGATTCTTATTTCAGACTTACCGGCAGCGGCTTTTTCGCTCATTCACTGTGCACGATTCAGTAGATCAGGCGTGTATTCAGTATTAAATAACTATTAGTTGTATTATTAATTATCTGTAGGTCAAAAAAGAACAGCATGTCATACATTCTCAGCGGTGATAGATTATTCGTAATTAGAATCATCCTGTTCTTAGATGGCCTTCCGCCACATGCTCACGTGTGCCATCCACCAAGAATATCTTTTTCAAGGCACCAGGTATCGACTTCGTCCCGTCTCTTGTCATTTGAAGCACTAATGCATTGGACAGTCTGGGAGCTGGTCTCTAGCAACTTGAGGCCATTTGGGTTACTTGCCATGAGTTTGTTGATTGTGTGATAAACTAACCGCCTGACACCTGTGACAATTTTGTGACTAGTAATTGATTCTGACTTCATTTCCTAAATTTGTATTGAAGACATTCAGTAACTACATTGCATCTCGCATTCCTTTGGTACTTTCGTGCCTAGTTGTCTTGTGTTTGTAACTTCTTGCACTACATTATTACACTTTTCTGGCGTGAACGCGACACAACATGGACATATTTTTGGCTGGCACCAATTATAGGCTGTTATCTTTAAAACCTTTGTGTTAGTGACATTTATATGCTCGGTTTACATTATATATAGTGAGTTGGCTTTTAAGTCGCATTGTCGAAGACTTTATACGAAGTTAGCGTTATCTCTGATTAAATACACATTTGTATGGAAGTTTCAATCGTCCAACTATTCCACAATTCGTGATAAAGTATAAATTAAGTTTATTGCGAAGTATCGGCTCTTATTGATGAGTTATCAATGAGCGCGAAACGCATGTGTACATGAAATTACAACTTTTGTTCATATGAATTTTGGTCTATCCTTCTAGCCCTATTGGAAATATTTTTGACTTGGTGCGCAATATCTAATACAAAATTTAACTATAATGTTGTTTATCTTGGACTATCTTTACAATTTATTATTTCATATAACATATTGCTTTTTTCACCATAGAAAACGCTGCGTCATTGCAACGTATAAATGCGACAGTTGGTCTACCTATGCTGGATGCGCTTAAAGGTTTTGACATCGGTCTTGAACGCCTAGAAACCGATCTTGTTGAAGAGTGCGAACAACTAAATGCAATATACGCAAATTTGAATAGGATGAGAACGAAGGAACTGCAAATATAATAAAGTTTAAGTAAACCCACCTAACTAGGAATCAGCCGTTTTTGTACGAATTATTGTAGTTTAAACAAAGTAACCTGTGATGTTTTTTCAACGAAGGTTTTACATTTTCTTTTTTATTCGGTGAATAAACACAGATTCAATTTATTTTTTATACAAATATCTGATTGCTTTAATTGTTTACAATTTATTAAAAATAAATGGCTTTATTTGTATTTCTTTGTTATTCACATAACAGGATTTGAATAATTCCAAGTAAAGCCATAAATAGTATTTTTGCTTCAAATTATTTCTTTTGAATTATTTCCTTTATCATTAAATTTAATCGGAAATATGTATAGTGTAAAAGCTTGAGTGATAATTTGCAATTTCTCTTTAATTTAAACCAATAAGTTTATGCGAAGATATTTTGAAAAATTACTGGGTCCATGTTGCGCATAACAAGTGTTAATTCATCCAATTAGTAATTATATTACTGATTTGGGACATTTTGTCGTGAATTTTCGCATGCCTCCATCGGCCCTTAAAACATCATGAAAACAAAACAAGGCAGATTAAAACTCGTTTTTACAGATTTATTTAAACAATCATGTTTCGTCATTTACCAAACATACGTGCATCATCGTTTAACTGTCCAAAATTTCTTGCACAAATATATAATGGGCTTTAAGCGTAGTACAGGCTCCCACGGATTAATCGTTGGTAAGCAAGAAATGTATGTCTACATGATATTATACCTTTTGTTTATGCTGACGTTGGCATACCTCGTTGGTGCTATTTGAACTAATATTTTTCATTGTACCCTTCCTGTGTGCAAAAGCAAAAAAAAATTTTTATCAGATATAAGAAGATTTTCTATTCTAAATATCTTTAAAACAGACGTAGCATTCAAAGTAATTACTAAATGCAAAACAAAAGGGAGCTAGCCACATACGAAGCCTTATGGATAAACAAATTGCAGCCGGATTTATGTAAGCAGAAGAAGCACGTACAATCATTGAGCTTGAACTGGATGTGACGCACGCAATTTGATTGGTTTTATTTTTCACACTCGCTTTGTTCACATATTTCTATCTTGTTTTGCTTTCCAATTTATATATAAAGATATGTTCATGATTAGATATTTGAGAAGACCATGAGAAAGAAAATTTTCTTATATCTGATAAAATTTCTTTTTGTTTTTGCACACAGGAAGGGTACAATGAATTTTATTAAAGCTCGCATTTCAAAAGAATCTTTCAGAAAACTAGATGAACTAGTGACGTTAAAGTGTAGAGCGCAAAGAACGTTATTGTGGAAAAAACATTATTATCAGTGTATTAAGCAATTACGTTTCCCAGGTGATTTGGTACGCAGTTTACGAAAGTCAAAACTACGAGTCAACCGAAGAAATCTTACAAGGTTGGCGTACTCCAAAATTGAGCAGTTGAAGGAATATGAAGCAGTGCAGCAGGCAATAATTGCGTGTGTATCCTTTTATAAGATGAACTAAGTCTTCTTGCAAGATTTAAATTTTTGGTGTTTTTGCCGACAGTTATGAGGAAAGATAAAGCAAGAATTTTGAATAAATTAGAAAAAGCTGTAAAACCTGGAGTTTTGTGTGATTTAATACCGACCGATCTTGATAAGTGTGTGCTTAACTTATCAAAAAAGCCAATCGATCAGCTAACAATGGAGGCACTATCGATGGGCCGAAATTATGGAATACATCCTTCTAATAAATGTGATGTTGATTTTGAGGCAGCATTTGAATTGCTATTTGAACAAACAACTGACTTGGAGCCTACCAGTATTGATTATAAAAATTGGTTCAAGGCTACACTAGTTGATCAGGCTTCACACTTGAAATCGTCTAAATGTGCAGAGCAGCATGCGTTGTCAAAGCAGCATCTAAATGCACTTAGAAATATCAGCAGAAACGCAGACATCAAAATACTACGCGCTGATAAAGGAAAGAGCGCAGTTATAATGGACAAATCTGAATACGTACAAAAGATGGAAAATTCACACGTCTAGACGATAAATCAGATGAAATAGACAAGGTGGAGCGCAAAGTAATAAATGAAATTAAGATTTTGACAGATGCCGGGTTTATTGATGAGGCCACTGCACAGAAGCTCAAGCCAGTTGGATCATCTACACCAATAATGTACGGATTACCAAAAACACACAAAAGAGGTTGTCCTATGAGGCCAATTTTATCAATGGTAAATTCTCCGTTTCATGCAATAGTTAAATGGCTAGTTCGTTTACTCGAACCATTACGTAAACTACTAGGTAATCATTCGGTTGCCGATTTGTTTGAGTTTGTAAACAACATTCAAGATATAAATGTTAAAAACAAGATTATGGTATCTTTTGATGTTACGTCTTTGTTTACAAATGTTCCAATTGATGAAACCATTGACATTATAGTCAAAACGGTAGAACACGATATATTACCATCGCCGGTGCCAGGTCAAACTCTACGCAAGCTTATCTTATTATGCACGAATGACGTACAATTTCGTTTTAATGGAAGCATCTACAAACAGACTGATGGTGTCGCAATGGGAAGCCCTTTATCTCCAGTGTTGGCTGAGATTTTTCTAGGGCACCTAGAAAATACATCATTAAAGAGTGGCATAAGTAAATGTGCTCAATATATACGGTACGTGGATGATATATTTCTTGTACTTAAAAACAGGTCGCAATCACGAACATTGCTTCAAAGTTTCAACAAAACACATAAGAATATCGGCTTCACGTCAGAG
>JAQBSW010002291.1:0-106375 GCA_029291075.1 Eudiplozoon nipponicum
GCATACATGCATACATGCATACATACATACATACATACATACATTCACGCATGCAAAAATAAATAGACATGCAAAGATGCACATATACTCATATATACGCGCAATCATGCATATCTGAATGTGTGTGTACAATACATACATATGCACGACTGATAAATTCATATAGTGAGTTTACTTACATTTTCTTCTGGCAGAAGTGCTTATTAAATCCTTTTCCAAAGGTGATGTGGACAGACATTGAATTTCTATACGGCCAACAGGGCGGTTTAAACATTTTTGGTCGGAATAAAGATCCAAAAACCGATTTTCAATCTTATGTTGAAGAACCTGCAAAAGTATAAAATTATGTTAAAGTAAAGTGATTGAAAAAATATTTATTCAATCGCATAAATTTGAGAAAATAAAGCCAAACGAGTTAATCTTTTTGTCTGCCATCGTCGAAGCACATATGGTAATAATTGATTTAAAACATTTTTTCTAGAAATAAAACTGCAGTTCCGCCTAAAATATAACGAAAGAGCTTTCGGCAGAAGCATAAACTATTATTTTAGCAGCAGTTTCTCTGGAAATGCCAGTATACAAGCTAAAAAAACATAATTTGTGGCTAGTAAGTCTGAGTCAAACCATATTGTACTTCAGCATTAACCATAATGTTATTTTAATTCGCCAAGTAAAAACCGTGAGCTACAATCGGAACAAATTTATTTATCATGTGCCAATTGTATCTGGAAAAAAATAATTGCTAACTAGTAACTACTGAAAAATCAACAAGTATTCGGTAATAATGGTTGCTAATCCGTATAATACAAATGAAGTTCAATATATCATTATTCAAAAACTGCTGCTGCACTGCCAAATAATGTTTATTGTCGGGTCTGGACTGTTAAAGGAGATTAAGTAACCTGACTTTTGCGTGAATTAATACTTTTGTAATGTTTAGCTTAAAGCAAACTCCCTAGTACGATAAACTGATCCTCCGCAGTAACGAGATGCTCTCCAGGATGATCTAACAGAAACGATAGTGTAACAGACGTGTTGATAGGTCGACCTGGAAACGCATAATTAGCGAATGTAGAAAATTTCGTGAATGTGTGCTTGAATAATCAGTTTTTTGGAGAACTCAAAAAACAAGTCTAGATTTGCACGAGATTTATTTTCGCGAAAATAACAGCAAATCACTAAGGTCTGGAAATTTTATAAAATTATTCAAAGCAAGGCAGGAGTAGTATTTTTCTGGGTTGTTGACCGTTTGTTATAAATGAGATTGAAACCTATATCAAGTTCGAAAGTTTGATTTCAATACTGTGCTGGAAATATTTGATATGGATCGATTTTGCCATAAAAATGCGATTAGAGTAGTCTGTTTTGTTCTTCAGAGGACTTATCATACCAAATGCTTGCAATGAGGTCTAGAATTCCTGGAGATCCCTTTGTTATACTGTACACTTAATTGTTTCTTGTCAACAAAACAATTTACTTCTAATAACTTGAAAGAAGGAACTTTCTAATAGGAGGCTTGTCATGGTTAGAATTACGCACCTATATAAAATGCCGATCTGGATTCCCCATTAATGGTTCAAGAAGATCCTGTGACCATAAGATAGAATTCTGTCCACGTTTCTTGCAACTAAAACTGTTTTCCTATTACAAAGATTTTCGCCTATTCAAGTCTCGTGGTTACTGATGGCATGGTGGAGTTTCTCAAGTTACTGATGTCGCGAAAAACAGTATCTAGTCAATAAATGTTTGAGACAATTCTCATGTGTTCCAGCATCCCTCTGCCTGGAGGATCCATGATGATGTGAAATTATTCTTTTCTCAAGTCTACACAGCTTAAAAATAGAACCACAAATGACTCTGATTCAGCTCAGATGGTTTGTGTTTACTGATTCGATGGACCATTCCACAGTTTGTATGGATTCACCAAACCAACTGCTAATAAATCTTGAAATTTTGGACAAGTGCTTTTCAGTCTGGTAAACAACTAGATTAAATTTTGCTATTAGATGCACCAAGTTGTGATGATGATAATGGCTTCAGTATTGATTGGCAATTACACTTCTAGAGGGCTTTAAATTTGACTGTAACGGGATATAAAGGTCTTGCGAGATTACTGGCCTCTTGTTCCACAAACAGAACAGTATTATCAGTTTGTTCAAGGTCAACAAAGTGGACCCCAACACCAAACTCCACTCCGAGGAATGTTTCGGTGACCTCATAAAAGACAATATCGACACCATACTTTAAATATATAAGAGAAATGGAATATAGTTGTCGAACACCAAAACCATTTATGAAAGTTAAAAAATACTCTTGCTAGTTTGAATACGAGCCGATGAGACATTCTAAACGTAGTTTTGGCTGGGGCTCCATTTTTACGTCTATATATATTTTCACTAACTTTGTTAATGCACATCACAATTGAATAATTCAAATAATTTAGGACGAATTCCTTACTATAGATTGCGGTAATAGGCCAGTGCAGATACTTTATAACCATTATTCAAACGGTTCTAGCGCCGTTGCGTTTCATTATGTGGTTTTAAGTCTTTATCATGCCGTCTAAAATATGAGTTCCGGTGCCCATCTCTTAACAAGATCGATGCATCGCACCATTACTATGCACGATGTTTGAAATATTCGGAGGATTTACGATACTTCTGAAACTGCAGGCAGTTGTACTCGTTTGGAAAAAATAGCTGCTTATACATCAAATTAAAAGAAAAAATCAAAGACCGTGTTGCATTTCAACGCAGCTTCCAACATTTAAACAGAATTAGGTGTGTCTAGTTCTCATCCGCTGGATAGTTGCCAGTATATTAATGTCTAAACTAACGGGTCATGCTGTCATCTCTTCGTAGTTTCGCAGCAAACACCACGTGTTAGAACTCTTGTGTTAGTGAAAATAGGAAACAAGTTCCTATGTATTATCTTCAGAGGACAAGCCAAAGCTTGCTTAAGTTATTCCTTAATAGCATTCCAGATTCTTTTTGGTACAACATACAGTATCTGCAGCAGAATTATAGACGTCCCTGAAAGAACCATGCACAGTTGTATTCGTTGCCAGTGTATAGATATTCAAAAAGAATACGAGCAGCAGCATGGAGCAAAACTTTAGTTTCATTATAGTGGAAAGGTCTGTGGTTCGATCCATTCTTCAAACGACTAGACCACCAGTGGAACACTCTTGTGCTAAACAGAATAACCATAATTTGCCAAACAGTGGGGACGTTCAGAGTACCATGACATGCCCAAGACCTATCTACACGGTTGACTTAGCCACGCATTGTGGCAAAATGCTGCTTCTGGTTTCGCACCATTTCGTCCGACATAATCAGGTAAAGTCTATTGATAATATGGAAGAGCCGGATGCTCATATAACAACTATTTATGGCCAGGGACCTTTCCCTATAGTTAACTAGTATTCTTTTACAGACCGTGCACAATTATAAATTATGTGGTCGTGTGACAGTGAGAAATCAGCTTCGAAATTCTATATTGTCTGTATGTCTATTCTAACAACTCGATATAATGCGTAATTTTGACCTAGTTTTGTGTTTAAATCGTCGGCAATTATTACGATGTCCAAACGCAAATAAAATCCGGAGGCCAAATTTGATAGCTTTTTAAAGAAATAATTCTTCTTATTGGCAGAATTGTTGACAGTTTATGCATATGAGATTAATACTTTCAGAATCAAGTTGCCTAAGCGAAATATAACACGACCAAACGAAAGCTTAAAGTACTGCAGTCAAGAAAGGCATTTGATGAAATATTGGGTGGCAGATAGACAACAAACCACTTTTCTGTATCACTCTAAAACTGGAAAAGTGAAAACATCACTTTTTCCCGTGTTGTGTACCAGAGTAAGATACATTGTGGACTGCTCGCAGCAGATTTAATTTCCTGGGAACATATAATTTGGACACTGTGCTCGTGCAGCTCGCCAACCTTAAAAGATTGACAAACCAATTACACAAAGGCCATCACATTCTAGGCGCCAAAGGATAAACTATCCTTCGGGTTTAAGAAAGGCACGAGAACCAGAAAACTCTACTGAAAGTCTATGATGCGAATTAAGACATTTTTCCGTCTCAATATAAAGGAGGTAGCGCCAGCAATCGCATTCTTTCAACTTATACATGGAGTTTGTGTATGTGAGCACTTCTACCTACGACAGTGTAATATCGGGCGCAAATCAACTTTTGATGGAAGGCTTATACACTGCTCACCAGAAGATGCAATATGGAATCTTTAGATGTTTAATTAATAATAATTAGCTATAGAAGAACACTAGGTCACATATTCATGGTTAGAATTGTTGGTTTCTATTTAGTCATATTGACTTTAAATAAACTGCTATCCACGGTTTATATATTATTATAAATAAATCCGCTAACGGCTAGCATCATGTAATGTGCAAAGATTAAGTAACTTCTGAGAACGGTGCGTAAAAGCAACTAACCTCCCCGATTCCTAAGTACAGGAACAGAATGTTAATGATCGGGAGCACAGTAGCCTTCCTTGTGCATATGCTGGCCTCTAATGTGCTTAAATGAGTCGCTTAATTTTTACGGTCATAGCTCTGGAGCAAAATATACCAGACAAGCAATTTTATATTTAGCTATGCTTTTTGTTACCTTTTTAGAGTACTTAGCCAGTTCAGATGTTGTATCCTATAAGACGTTATAGCCAACAATGTTTAAAAATACCGTCCTTGCCAAATATTTGCGATTGCTTAAAGCAAGTAAAAATAATTCATTGGCCTGCATTTGCATTAGTTAGGGACGTTCTATACCTATTGCAATAGGCTACGGCATTTTAAAAAGAACTACCACCGCTATCGCCTTGTTCAATTATGTCGATAGTCTGAGCTGAGGTCATCACAAAATCCCTCCGATAAAAGTTAATCGGATGTCGCGGAATTACTAAACTTAAATACACTGGCGATGGCATTCTGTTGGCGAAAAAAGAGGACGAGCTCAAATAAGCTATTAGTTGTGCTAAACAAATGCGCCCATTTGGTACGAAATAATGCGTCAGGCCTCCAAAACAATTTTTACGGGCGATTGTGACCTGAGACAAAAGATAGGGCTGAATGGCCCTCGTTGCCGAATGGCAATCAATTATTCTACCTAAGATCTCAGGTGACATCGGAAGGATCAGCTTACTCCAAGATTTCTAAACGCACTAGCCTTTCTGCTGCTATCATTGGAAGATTCTGCATACAAATCTTTAATCGTCAGCCTCTTTCATTAAGCGCCCAGTCATCATACGCAGGTTATTGTCGGATGTTATTCATATGAGAAAGTTGACGGTCCTGAGAAAATTATAATTTAAATTAAAACAATAAGTTTGCTAAACACAGACAATGAAAATTTAAGCAAAACACTTCAAAATAAAAGATAAACAAAAAAGCTCACTCATAGTTCATACCTGAGCCAAGTCGATGTTACAGTAAGCAAGGGTTTTATAGCCCAGCTGTACAGCTTTTGTCTTATAACGTTTACGGCGTTGAATTAATATCTGCAAAACGTTATTGTTACGTTTTAGCATGTGCGAATACTGTATAGAGCAGTTGAAGTCTAAAAATGCGGAACCACCTGAACCAGTACTTCCACCTGGAGTAAGATATGCTGAAGGCGCACCAGTTTCAGAAGTATCACTGGTGTTAGCACGAAGAGCAGCAACAGCTAAGGTGTTAGCAGATTGACAAACAACAGCATGAGAGACAGATGGGATTGATTGATGGCTGGTTAAGGCTGGAAAGGAAACCGGTGATTTTAACGCTGATTGAGCCATAATTGGGTCTCCAATAGGTGAAGGTCCAGTGTAGTTTGAAGAGAAGTTACTCTTACCGATGGATGCAGGTGTTGTTACACCCACAGATGTATTATCTGTCAGCAAACTACCTGTAAAGAAAGGCTGTGCTACAGACGAGCAAAGCATCGACGTAATCGTCGTCACTGTCGTTGGCATGGTAGTATTTGCAGTTTGGTAAGTTGTCGTATTTGCAGTCGAAGTTGATGTGGAACCACAGGAATAATTCCCTAAATAATTCAATAAAGCAGTGTTGTGTTGCCCACTGGTTCCAACAAGGGGTTCTGCACAACTTGGTAGCATAATTCGCAATTCTGGTGAGCGTAAGACACGGCGCGAAGCATCCCGCATACGCACAGCCACGAAGAAACTGTTGTTTAAGTAATCTGGCTCAATGGGCCGATCGAGAATAATTTGTGATAGACTAAGATTGCAAACTCTAAAATATAAAATATAAAGTAAATATATTCCTGAATGTTTATTTTACTGACTAATTTCTTTTAAACAAGATTTGAAAAGACGTTAGGAATTTTTTTAACCATAAAATATGGGTTTAATCGTCAAAGAAATTTACGGCGCATGACTACGAAAATATGGACTCGTGATTTTGTTATGAAATGAATTTGGAATGCGGTTGCTTGATGAGGTGACAGTTGCACAGTTTTATGAAGAATTACAAAACTATTAACATCAATGACCTCGCTTGGTATTTAGTGAGTAAAAATAAGATTATTCATCTCCACTCTTCTCTTTTAACCTCAATGTTAAAATGTAAAACATGCCCTGTAGTTAAAAACATTGATTATACACAACAAAAAGTAATGAATATCTTGTGCAGTTTTACTAATCTTTAATGTAAAAATACAACAGAAACATAATATTATACGTTCATCTTCCAGCAGAATCAATGTGATGGTTCATATAAAAAGCCCAAATTAACTTACTATGGAACAAAAGTTATACCGGAGAAAAAGGCTAAATACGCTAGCCCCAAACGTCAAATTTCAAATTATAATCATTATTAAGACTAGCTTCCAGTGCGACCAAAATTCGAATCAACAAGCGACGAAATAATAGTTACACACAATAATAAACAGTAATAGACGGGCGCCAAAATTTTTTTTAAAAATTCAGTTGGAAATAGAATCGATATTCCATTGAAATGATGTCTACAAACCAGCGACACAACCCAAATTAAGCGTGCAAAATAACCGCCACCATTTTGCGAAATGATGTAGCCCAAACGATTTTAAAGGCAGAGTATTCACCGCTTAACCTATTTAGCATAGTCCCAGAACGTAGTAGAAAATGGTAGTGAAAACGGTACATCACAAATGTAACTATAGTTGAACAAGAAAATTAAATAAATCCATTTCCTCTTGCAAAGATTTAAGACAAATATCAGCTCTTTCCCTGTATGATTAGATTCCTAATTGTAAACATGTGAGCTATTAAAACCTGACTGACTATCCCGCGTTTCAGTATGGCTTCATGTGCTCCACGAATGATTCTATTTTCTAACATCTGATTGTGATTTCTTTAACACGGAAGCATTCACAAAAAATCCGAAAATATAAATTTCAACTCCACTGAGGTCATTCTCATAGACAACGAATTTTGCGTGAGTATCCATCCTCTAATCATGCCATAATGCTTCATATTTTCTCCTCCATAAATTCAGATCTCGCCAGCATCAACTTGTAGCTTAATTCGGACGAAACTAAGTTTGTTAATTTAGAATAGTAAATCCTGTCCATCATTTTTGCAATTAACTCTCATTTTGACGTAGTCCAGATCGATAGCACAACAAATTTATGTATCCCGTTTCAGACTTGCTCCATTTTTAAACTGACATTGTCAAAATCTGTGGATTTTACCGCATTTTTCTTTTGCGAGACAATTGATAGCACTCGTAGGTCGGTAAAATCTTGAATCCTGTACATTTCCAGGTGCACCGATTATTGGCCTTGATTGATGGGTTCTCACTTGTCCCTTCAATTTTAAGCCCTCCATCAGGTGCTTGTCTAAAATTTTTTAGAGATGACACAATACGTACAGGAAAAAAACAACTTGTGTCAAATGTGGTATCCTCATTCTAGACTTATCTTTTTATATTAATTTTAATTCCTAAAGTATTCCTTTTTTATTTTCAGCCCTAATATCAGGTTTTCATGCCAAATCTCTAATGCTCAAATGTATATGAAAACATCCATGTCACCCCTCCCCGCACACAACAACCAATATACACATATGTGTACTACACTAAAGTGACATTTCTAGAATAACTACAAACAAACCTTATGGATTAACATACATTTGAGTATTAGAGATTAAGCATGAAGACTGGATATTAGGGCAGACAATAAAAAAGAATACTTTAGGAATTAAAATAAATATAAACAGATCTGTCTTGAATGAGGATACCACATTTGCCACAAGTTGTTTTTTCCTGTGCGTATGGTGTCATCCCTGAAGATGAGACTGGAAATAAAGTCTCGAAAAATAGGAATAAAAAGAGTGGAAAATCTTGTTCCAACCTCATTTTCATACAAGCAGCTGATGGAGGGCTTAAAAATGATGGGAGAAGTGAGAACCGATCAATCAAGGCCAATAATCGATGCACCTGGAAATGTACATGATTCAAGATTTTACCGACCTACGAGTGCTGTCAATTGTCCCGCACAAGAAAATGCGGTCAAATCTACAACAAGAAGGACAGTACTGCGCATTTCAACTCAAAATTTAAGAATAAATGTCAAAATTTTTCAATCAAGCCTCAAAACTGTGTACCTTTAAATCGTTTGTTTAAATAGCCGTACACTTTCTTTAAAATAAACACAAATCGCATTGTATTTAACCAGTATAACAACACAGTAAAACTTCCGTCAGTCACTTTTTTAACGTCTTCCAGCAGTCTTACTTTATTGGCACCTACAGACTACCGCATCAAAAACTGTTCCAGTGTGTCTATCCTGATGGTCATACACATAGCTGATGCTTCAATGCAGCATGACTAAAAATATAGTTGTGTTGGCTGTAGAAGAGCACAAGGTTACCAATTCTCAAGGCCATTTTTCTAGTTATGTGGCAGTCAACGAAAAGTCTTTAAATATTGATGTATTGCTGTGCCTACCTCAATTGAAATTATAGAAAAATATCGGCACGAATGCTTCCATTGTTTTACTGTACTCAGTACAAAATTGACCTTCCGAAAGCCACTTTGGTCTAATCAATTTCTCATTGCACAGATTTCATATTTTTATGTCACTAGAAGAAGCTCAGTGTTCATCTGTTCGCACCACAATCCTGTATTTTCAATAGTGTACATGTTTTATAAAGCAAGCTCTGCTTTAAATTCGATCAACCCTGTATTTGCTTAGTGCCAATTAATGTATTTAAGCACATGAATCAAATATTTTTTAATATTCATATCTGAAGGGAAGTCAAAAATAACAGTGTAACCATTTTCATTTCAACAGCAAATTATAAGACAATGTCGCAGTACAGATGTAAGGTTTATGTGACGCTACCTCGTGACTTTAAACTGAAAGTTTAAAGTGATACTTTTAGAAACGTACGATAATATTTGGACCTCGTTCTAGTCATTTACACTATATATTTTTATATGTATGATAATGCATCTTTATTTTTAAACACACTTTCTTAATAGGGTTTTCTCACCATATGCTGTTTTTATCAATCAAATATGCCATTCTTATATTTCTAAGTACAGTTGACTTATATTCATGGTGGAAAGGCTTACAATTATAAGGTTTTCCTGGCTTTCTGCTAAATAAAATACTATTATTGCAAATCGCATACTTCATAAAGTTATATTATTTAATAACCAATTATGATTTTTGTCAAGAGATTAACACAAAATTAAAAACATACAAATCTATAGTGACGTTCGACTACGAGACAACAATATATTTTAACTGAAATTTACCGCATATATTCTACATAGTCATCGACAACCCGATTTCGTATATAATGATATTTCTCGCCAATGTATTTGAAAACAATATCGTATACTACCAAGGCTACAACATAGAAATATGCTATTTCAAAGATGCTTGCGTTCATCGACCACACTTATAAGTTAGCTAAAACAAATATACTATATAATCAAATAAGAGTTTAGGTGTCGCACCCAAATAGTGAAAATCATTTGCAAGAAACCAAACACTCACTAATCATTTTGTATCAGGAGGGAAATCTATAATAACCGAAAGATATTTATAGAAATAAAAGGTTTATACAGATTTTTAACAGCGAGTTTGCAAATACTGCCAACTAATTTCTTGCAGAAAAACGACCGAACAATACAACAAATTTACTTAAATGTTGAATCTTTATGAGCAGTGCTGTCCTTCTTGTTGTTGATTAGATCTAATTTATCTTGTGTGGGACAATTAATAGCACTATTGAATGTTGTACATTTTCAGCTGCTCTGATTATTGGCCTTGATTGGTGCGTTCTCAATTGTCCCTTCTTTTTAAAGCCTTCAATCAGCTGATTGTCTGCAAAATGACGTTGGAACAAGATTTTGTCCAAATTTTCGAGACCGAATTTCCAGTCTTACCTTCAGGGTTGACACAATACGCACAGGAATAAATCACAACTTGTGGAAAATCTGGTATCCTCATACATGACAGATATATTTATAACTATTTTAATTCTAAAAGTATTTTTTAATTATCTTCCTTATATCTGGTCTTCATACCTGTCTCCAATACTCAAATGTATACGAAAACTTATCCCTGTCCCCCTCCGCGCACGCAACCACCTATAAACACGTGTATTTTACTAAAGTGGCATTTATCGAATAACTATAAGCAAGCCTAATGGATTGACATACACGCCTATCAATGATGTCTATATTTTTTAAATTGCTGTTCCGTACGCATAGAAAGATCAACAAAATTTTGATTTCAATATTGCAGTAATCCTCACATACTCCGGTTTGCCTAATCCCATCCTTTTTGCAATAGGTTAAAGACAGAGAGAGAGGTTTATAAACTATTGAAAGAATATATATTATTATTCTACCATTTTGACAAGACCGAAAACGAAGTCTACACTAACGAAATTGTCTCTCAACCAAATACACATTATTACTCATATCCTGTATAAATTAATTTCTCCATTTAAATATCTGTGTCGAAATCATGTATATACCTATATAATAAATTAGTATATTTTATATTGATTTAAATTTTAGTTTTTACTATTTATAATTATATATACACCCACATCTTATAAAAACATCCATTTATATATACGTCCACACGCTATATCTTATGCATATATAGATAAGCATATAAGCAACCATGTGGGTTCTTCCCACATCTTTTATAAATATCTATATATCCATCATATATATACGTGTATACACCATATATATAATATGAATATCATACAAGCAACACTGTGAGTCCCTCAACGGATAAATTATATCAGTAAAATCACTTTTGTTCATATATATATATATATATATATATATATATATATATATATATATATATATATACTATTATGTGTATATAATATATCAAACATGTATATATGTACACTGTCTACACCAACTACATATATATACTATATTATATAATGATATATATATATACATATATATATATATATATATATATATGTATATATATATATATATTGGCTGACATATAGTTTCCACTTTTACCCTCTGGTTTTAAATCTCTCACTCTGGACTCCCTGATACCATTTCTATTCTCATTTTTCATTCTATCATATCCATATAGTGGATACTTTACCACGTTTTGCTCAACCAGTGAGTTTCTCTCACATCTTATATAAATTGAAATGTTCATCATCCCATTATAAAAGATATGGGAAGAACCCACATGTTTGCTTATATGCTTATCTATATAAGAATAAGATATAGTGTGTGGATTTATATATAAATTGATGTTTTTATAAGATGTAGGTGTATATATTTAATTATAAATAAGTAAATTAATGAGAAAATTAAATTAATATACATATTGCTAATTTATTACATATATGTACATGGTTTTGACACAGATATTTAAATGAAGAAATTAATTTATACATGAGTTAGACAGAGTTAATTTGGCTATAGTTATATATATATATATATATATATATATATATATATATATGATGGACATTTCTATTTATATAAGATGTGAGAGAAACTCACTTTGTTGCTTATATATTTATTTACATATACTTAACAGACATATATGAATTATTCTAAATATTCATATAAGATGTGCAGTGAACTCACATCATGGGTGTAGACGTGTGTATATATACATGTTTTGATACTTATATACGCATATAAATTGTGAGTAAATATATATATATATATATATAGTATATATATATATATATATATATATATATATATATATATTTCTAATTAGGGAATAAAATACACATTAATAACAAAGTGGATAAAGGCCATTTATTTCGTGAATACTAAACATCGCTCTACAATCATTCATTTATATACATTCTGGATTTTCAATTGATTATGCTAGTGGTAACAAATCTGACTCGCTTTTACTTCTATTTCTTGTTTTGGCTGATTGGTAAGTGTGTATGCGTGTGTGTCTGTTTGCATGTAAAGGTCATTCTCGCTGTATTGCAAAGTGATGTCTGAGATCTGGTCATTATTGTTTTGATGGCTTAAGAATTAACCATTTGTGCGCATTGTTCGCTGTTACATGTACGAGTGATATTTTTTCCAGTGTAGTTTATCGTTTCACCTTGTTGCGCAAATTTTTGTTCTGCACATGGTAACAGTGCCAGTGTGGATTGCAATGTTGAATGCTCATATTGTTTAGAAACTTCTGTCACCGTATACGCCCCTGTTATTTCCCCTTCAGTTTGTCGCTAATCCGATTGAATGTTCGTTGATTCTAGTCGAGGGTCTTTTAGGTCTTGCCTGGATACTAGTAAATTGTTAAAGAATTTTTTTATTCTTCACCAGTCGATCAGAATATCATGTTGATGAAACTTTTGAATATTAAGGTCAGGTGCTTGTTGTTTTATATAAAGGGCTTCATAAATAAATAATAAATTTTCTGATTTTGCTTTATGTAGAATTGTGAAATTAGTCGAATTGACTGGGTGCCCGTTTCCAATATATGATCGGAAATAGCTGATTTTCATGACGGTACCAAGCCTTTGTTAATCAATTTCTGTGGCAAATGTTGCTGAATTCTGTTTATCAATTGCTTATTCGTACGTCCGATATATGTGCTACCGCATATACATGAGAATTTGTAGACTATGATTTGGAGAGAATTGGCAATTGATCTTTGGCATCCAACCTCATGATTCTCTGTTTACTAAATTTCATATTAACTTTAACACTGGGAAGTTCTCCTTAGTTATTCTATTCATCCGCCGTGCAATTCTTAAGTTTAGCAAAACCTGCTTGACGGTATCCTCATTCACATCTATTAAATTCATTCCTTCCATATCTTGAGCTAATTTGCTAGTGTTCTCAAACTTAAGATTAGCTTCCATGTTGATCGTACTTAATTATTAATTTGATACTTAATGTTAGGCAATCGGAATGTGAAACTCCTTACGTAACAAAACATCCGAACAAATAACCTGGAAAGAAATAAGACGAGAAAAACAGAATTATTAAATTACCTGTTCCAGAAATTCCCTAATATGTACGATTAAAAAGACAATGTGTTAGTAGGAGTATATTGTGAAGATTGAGTAAACGTAAAATGGAGGAAATGAAATAAATGCAGCTCGCCGAGTTAATAACTAGTCACGTACAGATAACCGAAACTGAAACTTCGCACAAATCAAAATAAATATACTGTCAAATATTTAAACAAAGATTCTTCTATAAAATACACGAATAATTTCTTTTAAAATAAAATTCGTTTCAATCAGCCACGGTGGTTTAAATTTATCAATTATTGTGACTCCTAATATTGTCGGAGGAAATATCTTCCTTCACTTACACCACCTTCTCAATAAAAGACGGCTAATAATAGACGTAATCATCATTCTTCGGCTAACGTTGTACTCTTCCAGAACGAGTTGTGCATAATGGCGCCACTGAAGTCGGCATCGTGCTCTGTACTGTTGTCACTGGTACTGCTGCTTCGCCTGCTGTTGACAGAAAGTTTTCATCTTGTAATTCGGTAGAATAGGATGTTGATATGTTCGACAACGCGTTTTGTGGAAGTTTCTGTTTTGTGTTATGTGCCTGCGTGATTGGATTGCACACATCAGATTCGTCCACGGAACGATGGTCATTCAACTCATCTGATAATTCAGTCCTATCGTCTATCCAGATAAACTGTGAAATGCAACTATCCAAAGTAACACAATTCTCAATGCCATTTACCTCTATGATTACATTGTTGTCAATCATCCTCTTGACCTTATATGGTCCCTTGTAAAATGGTGTCAGGCAATTCTTCCTATTTTCATTAGTCACACAAACATGCGAAGCCGATCTTAGAAAAGAGGACACAGCACTTGGTTTCTGCTTTTCTAATCTTTGTCGGAGCCAAACGACACATCTCATCTCTAAGTGCTCCTACAAACCAATCTCCATAACTAGAAGCCCAATCAAGACTACTTGGAGTTTCTATTATAAGATCTCCAGGCAACCTTAATGGTTCTCCATAAACCAATTCTGCTATGGAAGTTCTTAATTGTGCCCTATATCTGTTGCGCATGGCGAGTAATACTATAGGAAGATCGTGTATCCAGCTTGTTCCACTAGTACACCTTAATGCAGCTTTCAGTTCACGATGCAGCCTTTCTACCATCCCATTTGCTCGTGGGTTGTACGCGCTAGTATGCAATACAGTTGTTCCCATGATGTTGAGAGATCTTTCGAAAAGCTCGGACATAAATTGACTACCGCGATCATTAGTGACCTTTCCCGGAACACCATAACGCGATATCCAATTATGTAGAAACGCGAACAAGACTTCTTGCGCTGTCTTGTCTTTTAAAATCGCCACTTCAAATTGACGACTAAATCTATCTACCCTAGTCAGCAAGAATTTGTTATCATTAACTTCAGGCATCTCGACAATGTCTATATGTACGTGTCTGAACCGTCCAATTGGTATCCCAATATTCTGTATCTCGGTTGTGGTATGTCTCCACACTTTACACGTTTGACACTTGGCACAGGCTCTTACCCATACCCGTATGTCTGTAGACATTTCCGGCTATATGTATGTCGTTGACAAATCGAATGGTGACCTTTATGGACGGATGTCCCACGTCATGTAATAGTTGGATAATTTTAGCACGTAACGCCAACAGCACATATGGTCGTGGTTGAATTCTGGACGTTTCACATAACAACCACTTGCCACTCAGGAGCTTGCGAACATATCCTGGTCTTTTGGACAAGACTAACGCAAAGGAATCCAATCCTTGCGCTTCCTCGATTTGACTTACTAAATCATTCGTAGAATCATCTAGATTCTTCAATGGACCTTGAAATATTAGCTCGACATAGGCTTCATTAGGTGTGCTAAGTGCATCGGCTACCACATTCTCTTTACCAGCAATATGAGACACAGTGAAATCGAACTCTGCTAACCATGTTATTTGGGAATTTACTCTACGAGAGTAATTAAGCCTAGCTGTCTTACCAAGTATGCTAATCAATGGCTTATGATCAGTCAATAACTTAAACTTGTGACCATCTAAGTAATGCTCGAAGTGTATCACTGCGGCATACACTGCTAGAAGCGCTTTGCCAAACGTATCATAACGTTTTTCTCTATCACTAAGCTTACGGCTATAAAACCCAATCGGTCTTACTATGTCCTGATCTCTTTGCTGTAGCACTGCCCCTAATGCAACATCTGAGGCAGCTGTAGTTTGTTCGAAAGGTTTTCCCAATCTACAGGTGCTAATGTGGTTACGTCACTTAACATATCCTTGGCCTTTTGGAAATTTTCTCGGTCTTTTTGACTCAAGTTTATAGGCCAAGACTTCTTGATCGTGCTCTTTTCACGAGTGAGATGGCGTGTTAACGATCCAAGAATTCCGGCTAGACCTGGAATGAATCGACGATAATAGCTGATCATGCCCAAGAACCTTCGCAACTGGCGCACGGTTCGGGGTTCCGTTACGTCCTTAATAGCTTGGATCTTATCTTCCAAAGGTTTAATTCCGTCTTTGGAAAGTATATGTCCAAGATACTTAACTGAAGAGCATCCGATGTTACTCTTATTGGGTTTGACCACTAATCCATATTGTTCCAGCCTGGTCAAAACCGTTTCCAAATGCTTACGATGTTCATCACGTGAGCGACTAAAAATTATTATGTCGTCTATGTACACCCTCGCAAATGGACAATTCTGAAGGATTTCTTCAGCCAAACGCTGGAATGTCTGACTGGCATTTTTCAAACCAAAAGGCATTCGAAGAAATTCATGCGATCCCCCTCCTGGAAATCTGACTGCGGTGAGTGGTATCGAACTTTCCTCCATTGGTATCTGATAGTACGCTTTCTGGAGATCTAAAGTTGAATAAACCTCATATCCCATTATATCTCGGAGTAGAGGTACTCTGGTTAGGGAGAGGATAAGAATCACCCTTCGTCACTGAGTTTAATAGACGATAATTCCCACAAACTCTTCATTGACCCGGTTCGGGTTTTGGAACTACCACTATTGGGGAAGCAAAATTGGAATTTGACCTTCTACAAATCCCCTCTTCGCGCAATTGGTGAAATTCGGACACAGCAACTTGTTTCTTGTGTTGTGCCAATGGTTGAGCCTTTGGTGAACAAGGCAACGGAGCCATCAAATCTATTTGGTGTTCTACTACTGTTTTCAATCCTGTTCTTTTGGCATTGAAAGGTTGATACACTACCAGGTGTTTCTCGATGATGTGCGACCGTGGTACGGGGTAAAAGATCTGTTCTAACTGCCGAAGTGTTAGACTCAGTATGTGTTAACACCCCTATTCCTTCTGCGATAGTCCTAGTTTTGCGATCTAATGTCAGTTTGAAGTGAGTCAAGAAATCCACCCCAGTGATATGGTCCTTGACATCGGCTACGAGAAAGTTCCATGTAAAAGATTTTATTTTATTATTTATTATATAGATATATACATGATTTCGACACAGATATTTAAATGGAGAAATTAATTTATACAGGATATGGGTATTAAGGTGTAGTTGGCTGAGAGACGATTTCGTTAGTGTAGACTCCGTTTTCGGTCTTGTCCAAACGATAGAATAATATTATATATTCTTTCAACAGTTTTATTAACCTCTCTCCGTCTCTAACCTATTGCAGAAAGGATGGAATTAGGTAAACCCGGGGATGTGAGAACTACTGCAATATTGAAATTAAAATTTTGTTGATCTTTCTATGCGTACGGAACAGCCATTTAAAAATATAGACTTCGTTGATAGGCGTGTATGTCAATCCATTAGGCTTGCTTATAGTTATTCGATAAATGCCACTTTAGTAAAATAAACGTGTTTATAGGTGGTTGCGTGCGCGGAGGGGGACAGGGATAAGTTTTCGTATACATTTGAATACTAGAAACTAGGTATGGAGACTAGATATCAGGAAGATAATTAAAAAATACTTCTGGAATTAAAATAGCTTTAAATATATCTTTCATGCATAAGGATACCAGATTTACCACAAGTTGTGCTTGATTTCTGTGCGTATTGTGAAGGTAAGACTGGAAATTCGGTCTCGAAAATTTGGAAAAATTCTTGTCCCAACGTCATTTTCAGACAATCAGTTGATGGAAGGCTTTAAAAAGAAGGGACAATTGAGAACACATCAATCAAGGCCAATAATCAGAGCAACTGAAAATGTACAACATTCAAGAGTTCTATTAATTGTCCTACACAAGAAAAATGCGGTCAAGTCCACAACAATTTTACTGTTCTTATTACGGTGCAACCAACTAAACTGCTCTTAGCTTAAAAATCTCTTTCGCTCTCATAGTCGAAACATCACACGTATGTCCTCCAGACGTAGCATTCAAAATAATTACTAAATGCAATGGCAAAAGGGAACTAGCCAAATACGAAGCCTTATGGATGAACAAATTGCGGCCGTTTTTATGCAAGCAGAAAGAGCATCATCAGGCATTGAGCTTAAACTGGAGGTGACGCACGCGATTGATTGGTTCCCTCTTTTCACACACTCTCTCTATGTTTACATATTTCTATCTTGTTTTGCTTTCCAATTTTTATATAAAGATATGTTCATTAGTAGATAATTGAGGAGATAATGAGAAAGAAGCGTTTCTTGTATCTGATAAAATTTCTTTTTGTTTTTGCACATAGGAATTTTATTAAAGCTCGAATTTCAAAAAATATCTATATGTTGTTCATACACAAAATATATCCTAAAGAGCATATCATAGCCATTACAAAGCCAAACATTTAATTAACCAGCTATTGAGAAAAACAAAGATTGCCGAGATCGTGCTTAATCTCTTTGAGTTATATTTACGACCTCTTCTTGAATACTCAACCATTATTTGGAATCCAACGAGCAACCCACTACTTAACAATCTGGAGGGACTTCAACTATACCTATTAAGGAATGCATTTCCTAATTTGTCTTTCAAATAAAATATCGCTCAGGCTATCCTTCAGTCGTTATGGATGAGCCAGCAACATCTTTAATAGAATTATATACGTATATAAATAAATCGGTCTCCGTACGTTTAAAATGCATTGAAGTTGCACTTCTGGAGAAATTAGAATGAGTAATTCAAAATTTACTCCCCTGGATTTGACAATTTATTTCAAAATATGTTTCTACTCTTAAAATTCGTCACATTCTACACCTAATTATCAAGCGACATACACACGCAGTATCCGGATACTTCAGTGTCGCATATGAAAACATAAATTATCTAGCTCCACGATACCATATAATCGTAACAATGAAAAACCCAATTTTGAATTTGCAGCGGGTAATAGCATCCCCTAGTGATTTCTAATAAATAACGTAGACTTTTCTTCTTTTTGTTGCATCTTCCAAGATACAAACAAAAACTAAATTTACTAACAATATTAATAGCATCAATTCAAGTTCAAATTCTACAGTTCAGTGCATAATAGGCTACTGTTAGTCAAAATATTCAATTTATTGCTAGGGCCTATTCGTTAAAATTGGGAGGTCGGCGTAGAACAATGAAATCTTACTGCTGTAACCATTAACAAAATTAATCATACCAAATTTCAAACTATTCAATAGAGAACAAAGATACGTCGACTAAATTCAAAACTACTTTGATGAAGCAAATCGTGGTAATTAATATGCTAGCCAATAAATAACGTTTGTGTCTACCTAGACAAAATTTCACACTGCCATATATAGGCTTGGTTTGTTCCATCATTGCGTCGATACCCGCTCTGCTAGTCTACATGTAAGTTCCATAACCTTTGAGAAAAATTAAACATCGTTGCTTTTGTAGATTAAAATTATGGAAATATTTGGTGTTTTTTGTTTAAACAAAGTATGCAATAGCACAACATTAGTTTGACAAAACAAACAACTTTTTTAACTTCTTCGTTTTAAACTTGTGAGTAAAATGCTCCTGGAGCAGAATAACTTAAATAAAGTGATATTATTATATGATGGGCGATAATATTAGCAGTTACTACTGGCAAGCATTTGTAATAAAAATAATTTTCTAATCATACCTTGGTACGATACTCGATGAGCTCTTTTCCACATCCCACGAAGCATATAGCCTTGTGGATATATCTGTATTAAATGCCATTATAGACACACACCATTTGATATATCATATAGAAAACAAACATAGCGCTAATCCCAAAACGAATCCTGGTTTATTTAAACAAGATAAATGAAACGGGATAATTTATAAAATATGTCTCAAAAAATAAGCTTTCCAGCAGAAAATTGCAACGTTAAATCTTGAAGTCTACAAAAAACTGGGTATATGTTGGTCTTGAAATAGACCCATGGAAAGTACAAAGACGAAAGCATTGGTTAAGACATAAATGGATTAGAATAGAAACGAATATTTTCATGTGGATTCCAACCACACATGTTCAATCATATAGTTGATAATATTAGAAAATGTAAAATAGGCAAAAGAAATCAGGTCACATAAATATGTCCATTAATGCTAATATAAATAAAGAATTCACAATAACTTCGTTCTAATATTTAACAACCTCTAAACTTCCAGCAGTAATATCACTGCTTGCGCTATATTAAATTTTAATACAATTATTATGAAAATGGCAAAAATATTTTTGATTAAACACATTTATAAAATAATTGATGGAATATATAGTAATAGATTTATCATCGAGGCTCTCTGGCCCAATAATTGGAAAGATTGAGTTTCAATTCGAGTGTAATATTAGGCATAAATGTGAACCATGACTAACAATTGTTTATCTGTAATTTTGGCTAATAGGATGATACAATGCATAGATTTTCCAATATAATAATACAGAGAGTAGATTCTAAAATTTCAATAAGGTATGTTGCTGATCAAATTTACCTTTAATCTTTTTAAATACGAGAAAGTATTATCATAATAAAACTCATAAAATACTCAATTTGATAGTATATATTTTCTAGTTTGGTATATAAAAAATTGAAAGACACCTTAGATGAAGGCGTTTCTCTAGACCACTTTGTCAACTGATTGTAAATTTTAAAATTTTCGAAAAATTAATTAATAGCCGCAAAATTTGCTACCAAATAAGGAGAGATCACCAAATGTCCATATCTTGTTCTTTCCCCCTGAATCTTCCTTATTGGATTCATATAGGCTTCTGTCCATTGATTCAATTGTAATAGTTTTATACAATAGTACATCCGCTGAAAACGTAAAGATTGAGTGATACCAATTCTAATCTGCTGGCATATATGGTGCAGGACAGCAGGGTTAATATGCTTCACAACTTTTCTTTTTGTAGCCTCTAGCTTTGTAATTTCTTTCCAAGTAGCGTCGGCATTTTTCCCTATTGGCCTAATCTAAATAATATATATTTATAAATTTATCTCATTCGATAAGTTATTTCTATTCATTAGGCACATTTGTTCTTAGCGCAGCCAAATATTCTTTCAATATGTCTCTCAAAATAATAATAATAATAATTATTATTATAATTCTAATAATAAAAATTATTTGGCAACAAATTCAACGGCCCAACAGTAGAAATAATGATGTACAAATCAAAAGTAGGATATGTAAAGTTGAATGTAATTGTTACTAGCAAAGTATATAACCACAGGGGAGGAGGAAGTTCAGAAAGAGATGTCCTTTCATCAAATTCGTGATAGATCATTCTTTTGAATGGAGATTCTATTGGACTAGGATGGTTCGACCAGATAGAAGAGAGTCTGCACGCCACTGTCGCGTGCAGGGATCACTGACTAAAGTTGAGCGAGGTTGCGCCTGGTGGAAAGCGTGGATGAACCAGCGCCCGGTGATTGCCAAATGGTCCAGTAGGCTTTTTGAGTTTGCGATTATTTGCTGAAACAAAAAGAAGAGATTTAGTAAAGCAGATTGTGGCATAGCAATTAATATTTGAATGTGGTAGAATGAAAACGAGAATAGAAATTGTATCGGTGAGTCCTTATTAGATTTTCGGAGTCCGAGGCGAATGGATGAAAAGTGAGCTAACCAGAAGGGACTTCACGCACCGAAACTGGATAATAGCCTAGGGATAAAAAGTAGTGTTATGGGTTAAGGAGGAACCAGTTTCGCTTCTAAACAGACGTCTAACATAGGAATTTGTTAAAGAAGTGATTGTGAGCCGCCTTTTTAATTTTGTGACGGGATAAGAGCTATATTTCCGCGGGTAGAGCGTTGAATATACTTTTTGATATGGAAAAGAGATATATTTTATTAAATATAATGGGAGTTCGGTTAGATTGGATTGAAAAGTTGTTATGGCGCGTAGCATAGTGGTGACTCGGGTGAGCAAAGTTTGATAGTGATAGGCTAGAATAGAATGGAATAGAATATCTTTATTTGGATTCAAACCACACATGTTCCATCAAATAATAAAATTAGAAAATGTACAATATAAAAAGATATCACATCACATAAAATATGTGCAATTAGTTGTACTGTACAATTTATCAGCATCAGAAAGTTCAGCTGTAAAGAGTGATAGATTCTTCATCAAAAATAGGAAAATTTAAGGTATAATTCGAGTGTAACATTGTGCAAAAAAAGGGAACCCTGACTAATAATTGATTGTATGTTTTGTTGATTCACATGTTGATATAATGCATAACATTTCAGTTTTAATAATACACAACTTGAAGATAAAATCTCGAGAAGTTATGCTACTGAAAAAAATTAATCCTGTCCTTTATTTAACCATGAGAAAGTATTATCATAATCTAAATTAAAAATATCAGCAGGATTGAACACTTTTTCTAGTTCGGAAGATAAAAATTTAAAAGACATATTAGATGGAGGCGTTTCTCTAAAGCCCCTTTGGCAATTGATTGTAAATTTTGTAAATTTTTTAAAAAGAGAATAGCTTGCTCGCAACATTGCCCACCAATGTTGGAGATATTGCAAAATGACCAGATCTAGTTCCAACTTCATGACTCTTTCTTATTGGATTCATATAGGCACCAGTCCACTGGTTCAAATGGAAAGCTTTTATGCAATAGCATAACCTCCGAAACCATAAAGGATTCAGTGATACAAACTGTAGTCTAGTGGCCTATATAGTGCAGGAGGTAGGACTAATTTGTTTCACAACTTTTCTTTGTACAGCTTCTATCTTATTAGACAAACTCTTTGTTAAAGGATTCTAAGTAGCGGCAGCATATTCTAGTATCGGTCTAATCCATATTATAAACATCTTATGAACGAAAGAAATGGCTCGTAAGTGATGGGTAAACCATAGCGGAAAAAGGTTAGCCATGAGAAGCCGTTCCTGATAATTCTGGCTGTGAGGGAAGATTCGCTTTAAAAATCTGGAAGAAATCTATTCGATGACGTAAGAAGAGATTAAAGTGGGAGGGAAATAATATTCGCTAGCGTATGATATGAGGGGTAGGATATAGACATTAAACAATGCGAATTGGAGTGTGGGATTGTTAGTCTTGAAGCAGATTAAATGGGCCCACTTGAAGTGTTTAGAGGTAGTATGTTGAAGATGTGGGGAGAAGTCTAGCGATTTAGAAAAATAGATACCAAGGTGCTTGGCAGAGTCAATTAATTCAATATCAAGAGGACAACTTTTATCTGGGAGAGAACAGAATGTTTCAGACGTAAGTTTCATTAAACGAGTCTTATCGGGGTTTAGTTTAATACCGATTATGCTAAGCTGCGACTGTAACGAAGATAACAGCTGATTGATAATAGGTAGGGAGGTGTTGGATGCTGTAAATTTACTGAATACAATTACCAAGTCATCTGCACATTTAAACTTATTGAATAGGTTGTCCTCAACCTGCACTTGAGCGAGTGTTAGGTTGAATAATATAGGACCAAGTACGGAGCCCTGGGGAACGCCAGATCAACTACGGGCTGAACTTGAGTGACTATTTCCTACTTTTACAGTTGTTTAAAGGTGTCGAAGATAATAACTTATAAGATTGAGGAATTTGATGCTAATACCACTGCTAAACAAGGCGGATTCAATTGCCGAGAACGACAGTGAATCAAAGGCCTTGGAAACATCCATGAAAAGGAGAGTGCATACATGAACCTGAGAGATAGAGGAGTAACAGTGATGAAGGACACTGACTAAGTTGGAGGAAGAGGGGCGACCATTCAGAAAGCCATGTTGATCGTCGTTGAGGCAGAAGTTACCTCGAGACTTGATGAAAGGGTAGATTAAGTTATATAAGATCCTGTCGAAGATTTTAGTGAAAGGAGAGACGATAGTAATAAAACGGAGACCTTTGAATGAGGGGATTGACGATGTACCATTTTCTGGGATATGAGAGATCGTCGAATTAAGCCATTTCGAGCTAAGATGGGTAGTTTTGAGTCATCGGTTAATAACATCGGAAAGCATAGAAAAGAGATTCCAGCCAGGGAGAGCAATCATCCTGACAAAGACACCGTACTTATCAAATTGGTGTTTAGACTTTATGTCTTTCATTGCTTGAATGACGGAGGTCGGCAAAATAATAAATCAACGTAGGTTCTCAGCGTGTCCGTTGTCAGGCATCTCAACAGGCGGAGTGGGAATGGAGAAGGAGTCTAGAAAGTAAGTTAGATAATTGTCGGCAAAGCTTGAGTCTTCCTACCAAGAGAAGTTTATGTATGAGGTATTGGAATTTTATAGTAATTGATGTTTTATGTCTGCGAACTTTTTTGGAGAGTTGGATGCTGTATGGATGCATCTTTTGATGTTCAGCGCGTGTTTGTTGGTTACATGTTTAATATGCTCATCGATACGTCGGAGAGTGAGAGCGCGTACAAGTGATGTTGTGCGTAATCTAGAATTGCGTGCAAGGTTGTCGCGTGCTTTAAACAAGGCGTTCACCTTGTTCATCGCTTGAATGTATTGAATAGAGGTAGCAGAAGTAAAGTAAGAGGGTGATATGTTATGGACATCGAAAAACCATAAAGAGTGGTTGTCTGGGAGAATAAGATCTCCCCAATTAACGGTGTCACAGAGTTGACTAATCTCTTCCCAATTGGTGAATCGCCTGAAAGTCTAAATGCTCTTTTTAGGGATAGATGATAAAAGAGGAATAAGAAAGGATACTCGGCAGTGGTCAAGATTAGGAAAGATCTCCCGAGACTGAACGTTGGTCACGTCTTTGTTGGAGAGGACAAAATCAAACTGGTTGTTCCCTAGTGTGGAGAAGTGCACAAATTGACTTAGGAGGTTGTCCGTAAAGAGCTGAACCATGAGTGAGTTTTCGTAGTTATATTATGCCAGTTGGCCAGAGGAAAGTTAAGGTCGCCCCGAACGATGTATTGGTAGGAGTGTTGGGAGAAGAAAGTAGACATTAGTTGAGCCCTACGGGTGTCGTCTATTATTAAGAGGTTTTGGGGTCTGTAGACAACACAAACGGATAAGCTTTGTTCTTAAACCAGCAGCTGAAACGAAAAGAACTCTAATCCTAGTGAGATCGATGTAGACAGGCGTTTGTGCATGAAAGAGGAATAGACAAAGACAGCCAGACTACCCCCACGACCAGCCGTTCTGCCAATTCGAAGGAAAGTGTAGCCATTGATGATGAAATGATCATCGCAATAAACGGAATAGGACATCCACGTTTCAACAACAAAGCACGTGTCTAGCTCGATAAAGGATAAAAATGCTCGCAGTTGTTTGATTTCTGGCGTAAGCAATCTACAATTGATAAGAATTGCTTAAAGGGATCCGTTAGACTGGAGAGGAGAAGCGGGCAGGTGCTTTCCACTGTTGGCTTCAGCAAGACCTCGGGCTTATACTGGTAACCGACCGCTTGGTAAAGAGAATGGAGTGGTCAGCATCGATCTGTGTTTCCCTATTCTCACTTTTATTGGGTGGGTCAGGTAATTGGAGGATTTGAAAGCAGGACGGAGGTGAGTTATCTAGGCTCGAGGAGTTACTTGGGGGCAGCGATGTGCGGGTCGGTGGGGGCAAGATCTGAACGGGGCAGAGTCACGACTGTCCTGGTTGTATCGGTGTAATTGGAGGAGAAAGTTGTGGGGGAAGAATCGTTTTCTCGCGGGGTAATGCTGTTCTTTCTTTTTGTCGGTTTCATGACCTCTGCACCGTTCGTGAAAATGACTTGACTTAAGGATTTGTTACTAGCCTTGGTGATTGGAGGAGGATGGCCGTTGTTGAGGGTTTTCTATGCGGCGTGGTCGGCCACGACGATGTGGTAAAGCTTGAGCTTGTTGGGTGGGAATGGTCTCGCTGTTTGAGCTAGTGGTCAAGGTGAGCCTTTCAAATCGAGTGGTAGTTAGCATAATGGGTCCAGAGGAATGAGTAACACCGAGAATTACTCCGCAAAATAGCCGGCGTTTCTTTGGGTTGCTCCAGCCAGCATAGGCATGTCTAATTTCGCGAGAGGGGACGAAATCTGGCGAAGAGGTCAGAGCTTATTCTGCAGTCCTTTGTAGTAAAGTGTAATCAGGATTTAATTTGACTTTACCTGTCGATATTAAGGGTAATCTAGATTTCAGTTGACGGAGTTCGTGGTTGGACAAACTTTTGTGGGATGTGAAAACGAAAGCACGACCTTTGCCGGAGGAGACCTCTTTAAGATGATGGAAGTTGTCTTCCAAATGACTGATTAAATCTGAAGTCAGGTCATACTTGGAGAGTAGGGAGTGCGGAGACCAGAGGAAAAGGTTGCGTTAACTGTGATTTCGTAAAGCAACATCCCGCGCAACACTGTCCAGAAATCATTAATTTGACACAAAAATGTGGTTGCAACGTGGAGAGAGAGGTTACCCGATAAACCTCCTAGCAATCTCTTGACATCTGCCATCTGTTGCTGGAGGTCAGCGAGATTGGTTAGTAGCTTCTGAGTTAAGGGCTGAAGGAGGCGAAAAGTCTGGTTCATTATGGAGGAGCGTGATAGAGAACAGAGAAATATATATATATATATATATATATATATATATATATATATATATATATTTATATGTATAAGTATAAAAAATTCCGACAAGATAAAAATAAGACATTAAAATATGTAAAGAAATTCCAGAAAAATATGTGAATAACTTCCAAGTGTTTCCCATAGGTGAGATCAGATGAGAAATCTAGAAAATCTAAAAATAAAAACAAAATGAAACCCGATCTCAGTTCAAAATTAAAGAATCATAGAAATCTGCGAATGCGGCCACTCCGGTTGCTGCGCTTTTCCAGCTATTAAATAAGGTGTACACTGAATGGGTTTTCTTAAAATTGATGAAGTTTGATCTAAAAGGCATGATTTGTAAGAGTATCATTAAAAAACATAATAAAATTCTGTTCTATTACCGATCTTAACGCTTTTGTTTTGGAATATTTGTTATCAACGTTGATGTTTTTAAATAAATACTTAGATCTAACAATAATAATTCTATGATATTGTTATATAAATCGATATTTTTTATTTATTGCGTAGATTATATTATGATCATCATCAAATTTTCATATTCCACCATTAATGACCTAAATCATCAAATACACAAATATGAGAGTAAATAAAATTTGGCACCGTTTTGATCATTGTGATACTCCAGTTGTAACTTTAATTGATATTGATCACAAATTATTTAATTGAATACTCATGTTTATATTATGAAAATAATACATAAGTAATCAAAGGTTTTTCGGATCAAAATTCAATGGACGTATCGCTTTCATTATTACATCAAAGCATATAGAGTCAAAAGCTACTAAGATATCAATAAAGAAATTAATGCATCAAATTATTTCTCATCCAGCGTAATAACCTGCTTCCACATGAAAAAAAGTGTTAGCAATTTACGTTTGATCTTTTGTAACACGCGGCTCCGCGTTACAACCCAATGATGTTCAATTTTGACAAATATAGTTCTCTTTAAGGTCAAATAGTCTAACTTTGGTTTTTACACAATATTTCTCTTACCTGTGATTTTAGCAACCATCTCTGGTAATTTCAAACAATTTTAATTGAGATTTTTTGAACTGCAAATTTAATTGTAATAAATAGATTTTAGTTTTATAATAATACAAACCCGCGCGCAATACGCAGGTAACATGCGGTGGATTTATGTCTCGATAATCAAACATTGGATTTACTTGATTCACATGCCTTAACCATTTTTAACACAACTTCTAACAATTCAGTTATGATTTTACTGATCCAAACATCAGGTGTTTCTCAATCTTTTATCCGAAACTCTATAGTTCAATGGATTTTTGTATTTTAGCACTCAAAACCTAGCAAACAGTGGACTAATTATTTGTGGTGCTTATTATGACTGCTTTTACACGATTTGTTTCCATCAATTATCAGTGACAATATTTATTGTGTTTCTTTTCATCAATTATCAGTGACTTTAAATTAATTTGGCAATCAGTCTGGATTTATATCATCGTACTTTTTCAATCATTTACATGAATTCATCACGATTCAGCCGATTGTGTTTATTGTGACTACTTTTGTATAAGACATTTAATTGTGTTGACAATATATTATTTTGTTGTCGTCTAGAGCACGGTCTATTTGGTTTAACTGTGAATTGATTCATGCATTGCAACATAACATTCAATAAACGTCTGATAACACGGATGAGTCTTCTCACTTCACCCTTCGGAAAAATGTCAGAGACTAATCATGTGAACGGGTAGTGATAATAGCCAACAAGAGAAATGTAGGAATGGGATAATATTACTAAATAGACAGCTACCACGCAAAACCTATCACAATAACTACAAAACCTCCACTATCGTAAATCCATGTTGGTTTGAATCAAAGTCAACTGTAAAAATAGATTACAAACAATCTATTATAAATCGTTCGATTATTTAAAAAATCAATGGATACTTGACCAATCTCTAATCAATGGCCATGCTGGCATACTAATATTGGCAAAGTCTTAGCCCCGATCGTTAGAATATCGATTGGTATTTTTCCATCCTTCACAATTCTGTTTAAATACACGAATCACTTTTTGCTGGCTAAAGGTAGTTTAAGTAGATTATCAATCGATATATCTAGATTATATATTTTTTTAAATTTTACTTTTAACATCAGTTTTGTTAATGCATTTCTATTTATGACAAGGTATGAATTCTGGTTAGACGAAATATCGTTAGCTCAACTCATGTGACTTTCGCTTTGGGGATTGTATTTTAAATTAACAAATAGTTATTTGAATTTACAGATAAATTCACATTTATTCATATGAGCTTTAATATTTCTTTCGATTTAATGTAATCTTTTAGAAGTTTTTATCCGAGTTTGAGATTGGTTTTTAGTTCAGCAGTATGATGTTTCGATCTTTTACAGTTCACCATTGGTAATGAATTAATTTCATTACAAACCGATCTAATCTCATTGTTTAACGCCATTAATAAGCGTACATTTCACTACATAATCTCGTTTATTTCTATTCATATAATTTTCTATCCTAATTTTCATTATAGTATTCTTCCACTTAAAGTCTGAATTAAATAATTTTACAGTGTTGACGCGAAAGAAGACGTTTGTAATCTAAGACTATAAAAATTTCGAAAAAGTTGCCAGTTAATTCTGGAACACTGAACGTGCGCATTCTCTAATTACAATTTCCGTCTTTACTACTAGTATTTTCCATTGTAAAATAATTTTTTTATGGTTTATTTCCTGGAAGTAATTAATAACATTATAACTGTGCTACTTAATCGATTACATTTCGAAATAGACAATTCACAAGCATTACAAGCTCCTAGTTGGATCGTTTTTAAATTGCATTAAATCACGATTAAAGAATAGATTAGTTATTTCGCAGTCATGCAGTTTGTTAAAATCGTCTAGTGCCACAGTATACCTCCAAAATAGATTGAAAAGAATATGCATAATACTAACGTTGACTAAATTTTCAATGAGTTATGAGCATGGAGAAATCGAGATTTAACATCAGAGAGCAATGTTCTGAATGCCGAATCAACTAAGGTTTCTAATTTTTTTAAATTTAATTTATTGCAAAGTTACGGAAATAATTAAAAAGCATAATCAAATAATTCTGTTCAAGTTACCATAAAATGGAGCTACGGAAATTGTAACAAAATTAATTAATAGGTTATGGATGCATAGTTGGTTAAATGTTTCCGAGTGAGTATCAACTTAATGAAAAATATAAGGTTACTGCATTTAGTATATTTTTTGGCCAGGAAAACGTATTTCTTCAGGGGGAAATAATAGCTGAAAAGAGAAAAGACTATAGTACTGACAATACAGTATTAAAGGTGAACAAGTTACGGACACAAAATTGAGTAAATCTGTAAATATGAAAGCATGGAATGTGGTGGCATCAAATAAAATTTAATTGGCTTACAAAAAGAGACTCTGTTATATACCCGCAATATCAGTTTTGGATTTCTAGAACTCATTGCTATTTATTTTAATTGCTGTTTTAACGATGAACTTCCGACCGCGAAAATTGTTAACGCAAAAATAGATTATTTCTATCTTAAGAATTTCAAAATTTTGCGTATCTTTTCATCAAATTTATCAACAATTTTCACAAAATTTTAATCTGCCTTATATATAAACAATTAAAGCCCTCTGTGACAGATACATTTCGATTAATTAAGTCAACAACAGCAGATTTGTCTTAAGTTTTTTCAATATGTGGCAGCAACGTTTGAAAAGTGCTATGTTATTATCACTTAAAATTCACAGGGCACGTGAGCTATGACGATTTAAAAATATTTTATTTAAAATTAACTTGACATTTTTAACGTATTTATATAATGCCCCTAAGCTTCCTACAATCATGAAGATTTCGAACATTTTTAGCTCAGATTTTATCCGTAAGAACCTCGGGCGATTCCATTTGTCAATCTTTTTTATATAAATCATCATAATATTTGAATAAATTTGCTGGAACTTTTCTCGTAGAACTAGCATAAGTTGAACAAACCAAGGACAGTTACTTCCTTCGCATACAAAATACTAATACCAAACACAGACTTTGTGTTGCAGTTCGTTCAAACAAAAGATCAATAATCAATCACTACAAGAATAATGGCTTTTAGCTTCTTGTATGACACATCCATTTTGGTAATAAATTACGTTTATTCAAAATGTCATCAATTAAAAAACTATTGCAGATAGTTAACTTCCCGTATTAAACAACATACCTATCATAGCGGTTGTACTGTTTCTATTTTCAACAGTAATCAAATAAAATCAATACCTAACGGGCTGTTAGCTTCTCATTCAATAACAAAAAAGAAACATGTTGCGCGACAGTGAAAGGAGCATTTACCTGATTTTCTGATTGCGTACCGATATATTTGAATCCACTGTCATCCTGATGATTTTTGCAAATATTTCGATTTCCAGGTACGGCAATCTTTTTCAATGCCAAACACATCACCCACTAGTTGACAATCAGTATGTCAAGTGGAAATATAAGTTTAAACTGCCTCATTTATACTTGTTGTTAGATATCTTAAACATAACGTTTATTTAAAAAATGCTAAGAAAGTGTATGTTAAATTGGTTTGTGTATGTGTCTACATGTATACACTCTTCGCAATGAGATTACAGTGATATAATGACAATTACTGACAACTCACTAGATAAGCGTACGTCATGCCTGTGTGTATGTGTTCTCGTTTGTTTTGAATTGAGGAGTAATCAGTTAATGCACGTGTACACTCATCCCAGTGAAATTACAGCGATTTGGCAACATCTGACTATTCACTGGATAATTGTGTTTGTGTGTATGTGCGTGAGCGTTTACTTAAAACTGAAATGGTACAAAACTAGAACGAGATGTTTATCGGAAGGATACTTACTCAGGTATACTTCTTATTTTCAAGTCAAACCATCCTTATAGAATGAAAATTGCTATCTTAAAATCGATGAAAATTAGAAGCTTAAGATTAAAAGTTTTAAAACATAGAGATATTGATTTAGGTAGACTGCGAGAAATATTCAGTGCTAATGGGTATCCTCTAAAGTTAATTGAAGCCACTATAATGAGCGTTATAAGTAAATTTAATCATGACTGGAAGTACGTGAAGTCAAATAAATCAAAAGATGACCGGAGGGTAATGGTTATACCTGACTCTAAACTAAGTAGGAAAATCAAAATGGTTGCATCAAAATACAATATACGTACTATTTTAAAACAGACCCTTACCCTAGGTATTAAACTTCCCAACTAAAAGGAAAAAATAGGACCGTTAAACACATCAGGAGTATAGGAAATTCCATATAACGACTGTAACTTGATGTATGTGGGTGAAACCATGTGCCCAATTAAGGTTAGAAGAGAGGAACATAAAACCGCATGCAAGTATGCCCATGTTAATAGATCAGATCTTGCACGCCATACAGTAGAGACAGGAAACAATTAATTGGGATGGGTGCAGACGTATATCAATTTGTAACCGTAACAGATCGACTAGACTGATTAGAGAATCCATCGAAATTAAATCGAGAAATGACATAAGGAATGAAACAGCCGTAGAAAAATCACTAGGTCCTATTTGGAATACAGCACTAAATAATGGTAGAAAACGAAGATTGCACGAATCCGAATCAGAATCAGAAACTCGCTCAAGTAAAAGAATAAGAACACTGGACTGATATTAACTTACAGAGGTGAAGAGTGAGTAATTCAATATCGCCTAATTTAATTTTGATTATCTTATTATTTCATCCTTGATTACTTGTTATCTTGTTTTATCTGTTATCTTATGTTCTGTTGTTAGTGTAGCGCCTTTAACATACATTTATCTATACATGATGGCATGGTTTATTTTTTATTTTATTTATTTTCTTTTCACTATTACTAGTATCTTCTTTATCAGGCAATTTTAATTTCTTTTACGGACCGTTTAATTTAACTTTCTACCCTATTGAAACACTTTATCCGTTTCTAATTTAATTTTGCTACCTATTAATTATTTACTCTATTCATAGTATCTTGCCCCCTTCTCACCGAAATGCCACTCGTAATTACTTCATTTAGAAAAGTAAGTGTAAAATAGGTCTGACGTGTGCAGCTAGGAAATGACAGTTATCATTTTAGTTTTACTTGTATGACCGTTATACGTGCCTGTAATTACATGTAACAGATTAGCTCTTAGTTTTAAGTAAACGCTCACGCACAAACACACAAACACGCTTATCCAGTGAATAGTCAGATGTTGCCAAATCGCTGTTATTTCACTGGGATGAGTGTACACGTGCATTAACTGATTACTCCTCAATTCAAAACAAACGAGAACACATACACACAGTCATGACGTACGCTTATCTAGTGAGTTGTCAGTAATTGTCATTAAATCACTGTAATCTCATTGCGAAGAGTGTATACATGTAGACATATACACAAACCAATTTAACATACACTTTCTTAGCTTTTAGTTAGTTTAAGATATCTAACAACAAGTATAAATGAGGCAGTTTAAACTAATATTTCCACTTGACATACTGATTGTCAACTAGTGGGTGATGTGTTTGGCATTGAAAAAGATTTCCGTACCTGGAAATCGAAATATTTGCAAAAATCATCATGATGACAGTGGATTCAAATATTTCGGTACGCAATCAGAAAATCAGGTAAATGCTCCTTTCACTGTCGCGTAACATGTTTCTTTTAAATCACCATATTTTTTCTCCCGTATTTTCTCAACGACAAGTAATCATTATTTCTCATAGGACGGTTATTTAAATTGCTGCCGCATAAATAATACAAATAAAAACCATCATGTTTGTGCTGAATCCTTTTCAAAATATCGTCATTAAATTAAGTCAAAACAGAACGATAACTGTAGTGACACATTTGGTTGTTGTGAAAACTGATTTTTCGCAATCCTAGGTTTGCCCCAAATGCAGTGATCAATGACTATAGACCATAACAAGTTGTTCCGTTATCCCAAAGCCCACCTGCCCCCACAGTCTATCTTTTCTATTGAAAGCTAAATCCCATCTAGCAATTTTGAAGAAAACTACTTTCGCAGTCCCAGTTGCAACGGGACACCCCTATAATCGATTGACTAACATAATTAAGTAACTAATGCGAATATTAAACGATCGCTAATTGCGCAGGCAGTGATAACAATTATTTAAGTTCGGTGCTTGAAATTAATAAAAATACTAATATATATATATATATATATAAATTTGTCAGTATAAAGTAAACATCGTGTAATTTAGAAAAAAAACAATTCATTCAGTAGACGGGGTTCATCTTTATTGAGAACTCTTACCATTCATATTTAACCACGGACAAAATTCAAACATCGGTGAGCCACCCCGCCGAATGACACACATAAATTTCAGCTATATACTAAATCATGTAGTTGTTTAGTCTTTTATTCAGATGGAGCGTTTATGGCATCTCTTTACTAATAAATTTTCAATTAAACACAAATATGTCTTGATAGATCCGACACTACAATAAATGAATAAGTGGTATACATTCGAAAGCTTATATAATTAAATGACTATTGATCACTCAAGCGGTGATAATGCTTAATTAAATCAAGGTGACGAGCTTGTGGTAAACACAAATCCGATTATATATCCATTTGGCAGTATAAACTAAGCATCGCGTAATTTGTGAAAGACAATTCATCTAGTAAACCGGTTTTGTCCTTATAAAGAACTCTTTAAATACTTGCTAGAATTTAACGCAAACTGTGATCGAACCTGGGCACGTCTTCTTTGGAGTCTGTGTATATACTCATTGAGCCAGCTTCTCGCATGCTACACCCAATTTTTAATTATATACTAAATCCTGTTTTTGGTTAGCCGCTTTGTTGAAGTCGAGCACATTTGACGTCTCTTATGACACATAGTGTCAACGAGCCACTCTAAATCTCATTGTAGAACAGACACCACGCTACGAGGGCAAGTGGTATTGAATTGAACATTTACATATGTACACAATTATCGATTGCGCGCAATCAATCATCTATTAAAACAATCACATAAATTATGCAGGCACAATAAGGATTGGAAAGGACCAAGCAGGAACTCCAATATATGTTGATCGTCATATGACATGGAAATGCTTCTCGTATGTCTAACATGTTATAATTAACTGTTTTAGATAAAGATTTTGTTGTGATAAGAAAATTTATTCTGTATTATACTATATATACAGCAAGTATCGCATAGACTTCATTTTAGAAAGAAATTAATTTAATTGATTGTTGCATTGCTTCTACACCGTGCAGCTGCACTCTATGGTTCATGCATGATCAAATATTTATCTTTTGTAAATTAAAAAGTTACTTTGATATAAGGCCTTGTGTGGCCATAATACGTAATCAAAGGCTTTATATCATAGTCTAGGCAATCATTGTATATACACAATTCATTCATTCCCTCACAAATATCATGCAGACCTTTGATGTTGACGAACTTCTATCATTAACAGTGATCGAGTGTAAGCGAACATTTTTTCCGCGGGCGGTGATAACAATTATTATAATCAAGGTTGGGATCTTGATATAAACACTTGACCCATTAATTACTTACATATGTCAGTATAAACTCAGAATTGTATAGTGTAGAATAGGCATTTCATCCATTAGACCGTTTTCGTCCGTATTGGGAACTCATCAGGTACTGGCCAGAATTTGCCGCTGACAGGGCTCGAACCTGGGCACGTGTGATGCGGAATATGGTCCTCTAACCACTGTGCGGCAGGGTGGCTCATTGGTTAGAGTACCAGATTTCGAAGCAGACGTGCCCAGGCCATTATATGATGAGTTCCCTACCTACCATTAATCTACTCTGCAGCCTTAACTTCTGGTTATTTAGAAACATATAATTGAGTAAACAGTTAAAGAAAACACCAATATTATCACCAGCACATTGCAATAAATTATCGTTAAACTATGGAAAATTCGGTAACTATTTGCTGAACTGGATTTAGAATCTCCACTATATTACCAAATACGCCTGGCCAAAAGTAATTTATTTAACTTTGTTTTATTTTTTTCAGATAGTAATTTGGTCAAATGGTGAAATTAAATCTTTAACATTTTTTTAATTTAACGCCAAACCAATAAGCTATTTCATTGACGGATATCAGGCCAATTGGGTAGCAGGCAATCTTATTTAAGTAATACTCAATCCCATTTGATATGCAATACATTATTTAAGTAACTAAAATGCATTTCCTTCGCATAATGCTAACCTTCGTGCGAACACCAATCGCTACTGCTTCTCTGTCTCGATCTCTATTAAAGCTCATTTCCACCTTTCCCTGCTTTATTCACGCTGTTTTACTTGCACAACTTGCTGTATGTTATTTGAGTCACGCTAAATCGTGCTACCACGCAATTGTGATAGCTTAATAAATTAATCGATTCCCAACGGTTGTCAGTCTCATAGTAAAGCCGCACATATCATTAATAAGACTCACTGTAGTCATTAACGTAAATTTTACTACATCCTACTTATGTTAATGTACTGATTCACGTCCGTCAGCCCAACGATTCCTAATAGGATAACAGTGCACACATAACAAGGCTTTCAGAATATCTAAACAGCCACTTCTGCTCTGACACACTCGCTATTCACATATTTGCCAACGAATTGAGAAAAAAGCCATCCTCGGGGCCTCTAAAATATGGCACTCTATTATACAGCATTGTACAGAACAATGACTGGAACTGAAACTTGTCAAATTACATAAATGCAATTTGTGATTTAATTCAAGTGAAATAAGCAGTTTCATTGATTAGCACCTGACTAAAAAAACACATACAATCTGACTTTACCTTTAATCAATCAAGCCAACAATAAACGCAATGCACTTCCTCGTCTGTACACTATGATTTGCTTGGCTGTTTCAGTCTCCATCTATGCTCGCTACCTTCAATCCCTGTTTAACACACACTTTTTAACCAGTAGATCTTAACTTTTGGCACACTAAATCTTAATGATGAGCGACCATGCAATTGTGATGGCTAGATTTATATATTAAATTCACCAACGATGATCATCTGCAAGAGACATAGTAGCTCGATACATAGCATTTGCCACATCCTGCTTTGGCTTATCTATTGCCTGACATGTTTCTGCCAAACAATCAAATACCAACACAAAAAACACATATATCGGGGCTCTAAAAGTAATTCTCGACGTCTGCCTCAGCTCTAGTTCCTTCTCGATGTATGAAATTTACCGGTGAAATTTTTTCACTTATAATCAATTATTGTACAAATGCGATTAATTAACAAGACCGTATTTTTCCTATATCATAATAACAATATCAAATTGATATGATGTATGCAGTGATATTACAGCCGAGCTTTCTCATATTTATATATTGTACAGTATAAATAGAGAGATTTACATTTGTGTAAAAGACTAATTGAACATATTTATGTGATGTGATATCTTTTTATATTGTACATTTTCCAATATTATTATCTATTTGGTGGAACATGTGTCGTTTGAATCCAAATAAAGATATTCTATTCTGTTCTATTCTATACGTTTTGAGTGCCAACAACAATAGTTACTTACCTGGCGTAATTCCGTAATGTTGCACAGCAATCCGCAAAGAGCGTTACAGAGTTTTACAATTTTGAAGCTCCCGCTATAGAACTATGCAACATTACATATAGCCCCAAAATAAGAGTTACTGCTCGTGGCTCTGAGGAGGGCAATGAGAATTATTCACTGGCTACATCCGTGAATAGAGTGTGCAAGTGCAGAAGAATTAGGATGCGACAATTGCTGTTTTGAGGCATTGGTGGATCTTACAGATGATTATCAGAAATATCAAGGGGTTGATAATGGTAGAAATCTTATTAATAAATTAAACGATAAAATTTGTCTGGGTGCACAGCAGCAAGATTCCGCATGATTGATGGCAAGATGGGATATTGAATCAGAGTATTAAATCAAAATAAAGAGCGCAAGCGTAGAAATTCCATGAGATAACAAAACGATAGCGAGTACCATTAGCAAATAAATCACTGTGTCGCATAATCTCGTGCTAATTGCAGCTATATAAGCACAATATATTTTGTACGCACCACATTAGTTTAGGCATGCTGTTTGTACTCGATATCGCCTTGTTGTCTCGTTGACTGTCTGCGCTTGCTGTCTCTATTCATAGTAGTTCACACGCTGATTCACAAGCACAACTTCCGTCCTCTATGTTAGCTCTTGCTGCTGAACATCCAGACAATCATTGCTGCTTACTTTATTAATCGCATTTCTAAAGTTCTAAACCTCTTGTTGTTGTTTAAAATTATAAGTTTTAGGCACAAAGGCCTCAACACAACAATCGCTGAATAATACTTGTTCTACTAGTTCACAATTATCGACCTGTAGCGGTCCTTTGGTCACTTCCCTAATAGAGCCCCTGAAAGGACAGGCTCAGATAGTCTATCTTGGCAGAAAGAACAAATAAATTCCTCAGTAACTTATATTAGGTTAATTATATCAGTCCTTCGGTCAGTTGCTCTGAATCCCCACATTTTGCTGCTATTATACACTATATTAGATTTAGATTTATTATAATTAATTGCGCATGCTCACCGTTTCACTGATTGCGACTGTAAAACTCTCTTTAAGTGATCATGTTTCTAGACGATCCCAATATGCACAAAGGAGTAAGGGGCCTCGTTTTGACACTAATATATTGTGAGGATCAGAAATGGTAAAATTGATAGGAGAAAAAATGTATAATACAAGCTTAAAGATAGATCAGGCACGTTATGCACAAAATACAGATAACTTAATAATTATTTAGATCAAGTTTGGGAGCTTGCATTAAAAACCAATCCCATTTTATATAACCAGTCGTCGAACAACATTGCATGACTAAAGTCAGCCACAAGTACTGACGCGTTTCGAACTTCCACGTATATTATAAAAGTACGACGGAAAACTGACAGGCAAGGATCAAACGGCAATGCATATATATTGAAAACAACAGTAGATATGAGGCTCTCACCTCTATTAGTCTCACATAAATTGTACTTGACAGGAAATGTGAGCTGCACAATATCTATGCAAACAAGAAAATTAAATTTTTGATGATTTCGCCACACATATATAGGTAATACAGTTAAACCATCAATGATTTCGCAGGTGGTGGCAAATATAATTTTAATTAAGTAGGCGAGCTAGAAGTATACACTTATCCCATTAAATTTAACCAGTGGTCGAAAAACATTGCGAAGCTAATGTCAGTCGTACGTACGGCCACGTTTCGATCTTCCATGTTGATCATCTGTGTACGTCGGCAAATATATGCATTGCGGTTTGATATTCGCTAGTCAGATTGCGCCGTCATCTTGTAGGGGTATTTTTCGGGGTTGCTATCTGGTTCGTGATTCTATACCATTCCTACATATCAATGGTGGCTATTATTAATACCCGTGCACCTAATCAGTCTCTGATCCTTTTCGGATTGTTGATATGAGAAAGCCGAAACTTGGTTTCATACATATATTAGATATAATGTCGCAAATAGAAATATAATTCACAGTTAGTCCACACTGACCATATGTAGGTCGACATTAAAACAGATTTTAATGCAAGAATAGGTCTTAAACACCATTCACAGTTAAACTAAATTGTCCGTCTTCTAGACGACAAAAATTAAAATGATTTATGTTTACAAAGAGAAATGTTTTGTGCAAATCAGTTATTCGTTTATAAATGTCTGAATTGAACTGTATTTGTACCATCGATTTAAAACATATGATGACTTGGAAAAAGTCATCGTTAAAAGTTATCATTAAAAAAGGATATGTAAACCGTATAAAGACTTCAATGACAAAAACTCGATTGAAAATACATGATGATATGAATAGAATCAATGTTAAAGGTTATCACTAAAGATGAATATGTAAACCGTTTAAAGACTTCAATGACAAAACTCACAAATGATTAGTTCACTGCTTGTTAGGGTTTTAATTCATGTCAATATATTGATCCATTATTCTATGTGGACAGTAAGTCCTTCACATAAATTTCGAATAATCCAACTAAGCAAAATAAATCCGCAGTGACACAATAGTCCACCGCGTGATCCTCGCGGATCGCGCGCGGTTCTGTTTCTTTAATAAAAACACTATTAATTACAAATAAAATTGCAGTTCAAGAAATATCGATTAAAACTGCTTGAAACTAACAGAGATTGTTCCTAAAATCACAGTTAAGAGAAATATTGTATAAGAACAGATTTAGATTATTTTACCTTAAAGAGCACTGTATCGAACATCGTTGGTTTGTAACACGGAGCCGCGTGTTACATACACCCCCCTCCCCCGACAATGAAAATTAGTACACAAGGAAGGAGGCTAACCTTATAGGAAGTGTTAATGCTCTGTCATGCCGTGTAACGACTGATTTTGGTTCTGTCAACACTGATACTGGCTCCTCTATCTCTCGCGTTCTTGGACGGATGGTTAGGTCGAAGTGTTCGAGAAAGTCACGTCCAATGATGTTTCTTGTCGTGTTGGCGATGATGAACGAATATTTGAAACATCTTTTTGATTTGGAGAACGAGATTGTGTGTACTCGTACCCCAAACGTCGCTATGTTGGAGCCATTGGCGCAGGTCAGACTGCTGGTGTCGACTGGGTGGGTGGGTTCGAGATAATTGTGGCGTAGTAAGCTTACATCTGATCCAGTGTCTATGAGAACTAATTCGCCAGAGGTTGCGTCACGGATGAGAAAAGATGTTGATAGTGGCAACTGACGATGAGACTGGTTGCTGGCATTTGGGCGTTTGAAGCATGACTTGACTGGAGCCGTCGCTGTAAAGACAATAGTTTGATTGCGCTCTACCGCGAAAGCAACGTGCTTCGAGCCATCAGACGTGGAGCGGCCAACAATCTTGGGGTGCTCAGCCTCTGCTGCCGCCGAGGAGGCTGACCCCACCCGTCTTCCGAACCTTCCATGGGCGGATCCTCCTGAGTTGTTGAGGGTGACCGCGCCCACTTGAACGTCGCGTCTGTGCGCGGGAATGTGCAGCCGTTTCCGAGGCAATAACGTGTGGAGTGGCCTTCATCCAAAGTGCTTGAATTTCTCAAAATCTAGCTGTTTATTAATTCCTTACTGGCTGTGAGTTCGACGAACCGGGGCACCATTTATGTAGGGGTATTTTGCGGGGTTGCTATCTAGTTCGTGATTCTATACCCGTCCTACATATCAATGGTGGCTATTATTACTACCCGTGCGCCTAATCAGTCTCTGATCCTTTTCGGATGGTTGATATGAGAAAGCCGAAACTTGGTTTCATACATATATTAGATATAATGTTGCAAATAGAAATATAATTCACAGTTAGTCCACACTGACCATGTGTAGGTCGACAATAAAACAGATTTTAATGCAAGAATAGGTCTTAAACACCATTCACAGTTAAACTAAATTGTCCGTCTTCTAGACGACAAAAGTTAAAATGATTTATGTTTACAAAGAGAAATGTTTTATGCACAATCAGTTATTCGCTTATAAATGTCTGAATTGAACTGTATTTATACCATCGATTTAAAACATATGATGACATGGAAAAAGTCATCGTTAAAAGTTATCATTAAAAATGAAGGGGTAAGCCCCATAAAGACTTCAATGACAAAAAACTCGATTGAAAATACATGATGATATGAATGGAATCAAGGTTAAAAGTTATCACTAAAAATGAATATGTAAACCGTTTAAAGACTTCAATGACAAAACTCACAAATGTTTAGTTCACTACTTGTTAGGGTTTTAATTCATGTCAATATATTAATCCATTATTCTATGTGGACAGTAAGTCCTTCACATAAATTTCGAATAATCCAACTAAGCAAAATAAATCCGCAGTGACACAATAGTCCACCGCGTGATCCTCGCGGATCGCGCGCGGTTCTGTTTTTTAATAAAAACACTATTAATTACAAATAAAATTGCAGTTCAAGAAATATCGATTAAAACTGCTTGAAACTAACAGAGATTGTTCCTAAAATCACAGTTAAGAGAAATATTGTATAAGAACAGATTTAGATTATTTGACCTTAAAGAGCACTGTATCGAACATCGTTGGTTTGTAACACGGAGCCGCGTGTTACATACACCCCCCCGACAATGAAAATTAGTACACAATGAAGGGGGCTAACCTTACAGGAGGTGTTATTGCTCTGCCATACCGTGTAACGACTGATTTTGGTTCTGTCAACACTGATACTGGTTCCTCTATCTCTCGCGTTCTTGGACGGATGGTTAGGTCGAAGTGTTCGAGAAAGTCACGTCCAATGATGTTTCTTGTCGTGTTGGCGATGATGAACGAATATTTGAAACATCTTTTTGATTTGGAGAACGAGATTGTGTGTACTCGTACCCCAAACGTCGCTATGTTGGAGCCATTGGCGCAGGTCAGACTGCTGGTGTCGACTGGGTGGGTGGGTTCGAGATAATTGTGGCGTAGTAAGCTTACATCTGATCCAGTGTCTATGGGAAATGATTCGCCAGAGGTTGCGTCACGGATGAGAAAAGATGTTGATAGTGGCAAATGACGATGAGACTGGTTGCTGGCATTTGGGCGTTTGAAGCATGACTTGACTGGAGCCGTCGCTGTAATGACAATAGTTTGATTGTGCTCTACCGCGAAAACAACGTGCTTCGAGCCATCAGACGTGGAGCGGCCAACAATCTTGGGGTGCCCAGCCTCTACTGCCGCTGAGGAGGCTGACCCCACCCGTCTTCCGAACCTTCCATGGGCGGATCCTCTTGAGTTGTTGAGGGTGACCAGGCCCACTTGAACGTCGCGTCTGTGCGCGGGAATGTGCAGCCGTTTACGAGGCAATAACGTGTGGAGTGGCCTTCATCCATGGTACTTGAATTTCTCAAAATCTAGCTGTTGATTAATTCCTTACTGGCTGTATGTTCGACGAACCCGGGCACCATTTATGTAGGGGTATTTTGCGGGGTTGCTACCTTGTTCGTGATACTATACCCGTCCTACATATCAATGGTGGCTATTATTACTACCCATGCGCCTAATCAGTCTCTGATCCTTTTCGGGTGGTTGATATGAGAAAGCCGAAACTAGGTTTCATACATATATTAGATATAATGTTGCAAATAGAAATATAATTCACAGTTAGTCCACACTGACCATGTGTAGGTCGACAATAAAAACAGACTTTAATGCAAGAATAGGTCTTAAACACCATTCACAGTTAAACTAAATTGTCCGTCTTCTAGACGACAAAAGTTAAAATGATTTATGTTTACAAAGAGAAATGTTTTATGCACCATCAGCTATTCGCTTATAAATGTCTGAATTGAACTGTATTTATACCATCGATTTAAAACATATGATGATATGGAAAAAGTCATCGTTAAAAGTTATCATTAAAAATGAAGGGGTAAGCCCCATAAAGACTTCAATGACGAAAACTCGATTGAAAATACATGATGACATGAACGGAAACAATGTTAAAAGTTATCACTAAAACAGAATATATAAACCGCTTAAAGACTTCAATGATAAAAACTCAATTGAAAATACATGATGACATGAATGGAATCAATGTTAAAAGTAATCACTAAAAAAGGATATGTAAACCGTATTAAGACTTCAATGGCAAAAAACGCACAAATATTTAGTTCACTGTTTGCTAAGGTTTTCATTCATGTCAATATATTAATCAATTATTCTATGTAAACAGTAAATCCTTCACATATATTATGAATAATCCAACTAAGCGAAATAAATTCGCAGGGACACAATAGTCCACCGCGTGATCATCGCGGATTGCGCGCGGTTCTGTCTATTTCATAAAAACACTATTAATTACAAATAAAATTGCAGTTCAAGAAATATCGATTAAAACTGCTTGAAACTAAAAGAGATTGTTCCTAAAATCACAGTTAAGAGAAATATTGTATAAGAACAGATTTAGATTATTTTACCATAAAGAGCACTGTATCGAACATCGTTCGTTTGTAACACGAGCCGCGTGTTACAATACATTTGCGAGCCTTCTAGATGTTGCCACAGGAATAAAAAAAACCCATCATGGTTGTCGTGCAGCAAATTGCACACTTTGTTTGATCTAACCTACATAGAAAGCATCTAATAGGACTTCTTGACGTTTGCTTCTGCTTTGTCACTCTAATTCATCAAGGAATTTGTCAGTGAATAACTCCGAGGCTCTATTAAAAGCTGTCAAAAATACTCCTTTTCTTATTAATCATGGAAACGATGCACAACATTTTAGCTAGAGAGTTATGCAACCACGGTCCACAAATAAACCGAATTGACTTTAAGTTTGTTGGCCGTTTCACTTTCGTTGTTTACTCTTCATTATTCCAAATATATGTAAAATATGGCAATTTTACCACAATATAGTTTATTATTTTATATTTTTGGTGCAATTATTTTATAACAAATAAATGCTGGATGTATTTTTTAATTTTTATGATTAATTGAATTAAAAGTTTCAAAATATTTGCGTAATATTTCCATATTTTATGTACAGTTGTCGAAGGTCCTTATTCCGCCTAGATGCAAAAGCGAAAAAGTGAGGTTGAAGCTGTAAGTTCGTAAATATTTATTATACCGTTTGTTGGATGCTGGTCAATTTATTCCTAATATAGTATGCCTTACAAATCGAAATTTTATCCTGTGATGACTTACATAGAATTTATTCTATCAAATTTCCACGAAACTATTTTTATCGTTATTCCGATTCTAAGGTTTTCGCACCAAAACTTTGGTGTTTATGCCTTGTAGTTGAATTATTTCACGTGTAAATGTACACATCGAGTCTGAATTGAAATTCGTTCGCGGTTTTTGTTAATTGCCATGGATTTTTTTATTATTGCGCATATGTAGAAGCGTTCTATTCTTGTGTTGCTAGTGACGTATTTGCGTTCCTAAGGTTATCTGCTTCTTAATTCGAGTCATTATTTTGATGTCTGTGTAACTGCATTTTTCGAACTCTTGTTTTGCCCTTTAGTAAGAAATTTTTCCCATAATACCTTTCTCGTGTTTACTCTGGTATCTATTAGATTGTAACTAATTGTGGTTAGCGACGCTAGACCTCATCGTAAAAATTCTATGCGATCAAGTATACAATTAATATATCGTTCGTCATATTTACAACAAATGACTGTTTTTTTATTGTGGACTTGTTAGTTTATTTTCAGCATGAATGTCCTGCTCTCTTTTTTACGTCTTCTTAAGCTTGAATCAGATTGGACTCCGTCGTGATCGTTGTATTTAACTTTTGAGTGGTCGTGCTTGCATATCATGACTTTATTTTTCGCGTTTTATGAAGGCGTTAATAAATTTATACTGACATGTTTAATTTCGTATTACCGATTTCCCACCATCTATTGTATATAATCTCCACTAGGTAGCAAGTCATGGTTTGCCGATTGGTCCTGATTTCTACATGTTCCTCGCCTGGGTCGTATTGACGCTAGTCAATTTTCTTTTACACAACACGAATATGCTATAGATTTTGGTTCTATTATGATTGGTACTTGTAACTCAGCTTTAATGTTCTGAAGATAACTGGATTGGTGTGGAAGTTGAACAGAAGCATTTTAAGAGATGTCATGGGTTCAATTTTGTAGAATGAAAATAAAAACTCGCAAAACCATTGCTTTTAATTGGTTTCAGGTAATAAACTAATAAAGATTTTTGACAATATGTCCGGCTGGAGATTGTTCTCTTATATACTTATGTTTCCATTCGGAAATGTGCATATAAGAATGCGGAACCGTGTCACTCTTGGGACGTTTGTGAAGTTTGTATTGATGATTTACATGTTCTGTGGAATATGTTCTTTATATTAAAAATCCAAATGCTTGAGGTCCGTTGGCGTTTTTGAGAGGGAGAAACAGCTGAAAGTAGTCCTGGGTATTGTGTATTATTTTTCGATTCAAAGTAACTGTTATCAACTGGATTAACCTGAAAGTAAATTATTGTATATGTATGTATGGTATCCTTATTTAGCAATATAATTAAACGACCATTGATTGCGCGGGCGGTGATAACATGTCCTCCAATCAAATTTGCGAACTTTACCACTGAGCCGCCCTGTCGCACTCTACACATTTATCAGTCATACTAATAATAATGAAACTCGGTTAGTTTTTTCTCTTTTATGTGGTGCTCATATGGCATCCATTTAGACAAAAAATTCCAACTAACCATCTCCAATCTGCCATTACTGAACAGATACCACACTAGATGCGGAAGTGATGTTGATATGAACATTTAATTAATTAATTAGTTTATACTGACGAGATGTAAGTACTTAATATGTCAGGTGTTAATATCAAGTTCGCAACCTTGATTATAGTAAATATAATTATTTCACTGGAAAATTGCGTTTTCCAGTTTCTCGAGTATTGTATTATTTTGGTGATCATTATGAATTGGGTTTACTATTGTATCACCTGCTTTACTCCAACTCTTATTTTATTATACAAAATTTTTGCAAATTACATTTAATTAGTTATCACCAACACTATTTAGTCATAGATCTCAAAATCGAGCGTAGCCTCCCGTCTTTAGATTTGGTCTTTGATGCCAAATAAATGTATTATTATTATTATATTGGTTATTAGGTTGTAATTTATGAGTGAACTTTTTTTATATTTCTTGGATTAACTGTAAAGTTCAATTTCTTGTAATTCATTATTTTATGAAATATTACGTAAATTGTGCTAACATTCATGTGATACTTCAGTAAATCCTGCTTGTCTCTAGAAGAAAAGTCAATGGCTAATTATTTTGCAATCCAAATCAGCTTCGCATATTGAATTCCTGGAATTATTCCTTGTTATTTTAAAAGAAACATGTTGCGCGACAGGTAATAGATTATTTACCTGATTTTTGGATTGCGTACCGAATTGTTTGAATCCACTGTCCTGATTTCGCCAAATATTTCGATCAGCGGTATGCCATTGAAAAATATCTTCATACCCTGAGATTGAAATATTTGGCGAAATCATGAAGACAGTGGATTACTTCTTGTTTGTTTCCACATTGTTTTATATATATTTGTTATCTTTTAAAGCAAATAAATCTATCAATTTTAGCACAAGCAGAAGTTTAGCGTATCAGCACTACAGGCTGCTAAGTAATCAGTTCAGTTGCTGAATGCATCTAAAATGCAAAAAATATGTCCTAAAACTAAAAGACATTCACTTTAAATTGATTTGAGCGTCGAATTAATCGAGTTCTTAAGAAATTGGCTCATAAGAATGTTCGAAATACTTTTTATTTATTGTTTTTGTTTTTGTTCGCCTTTTAGCGTACGGCGTCTGAACAGATGTTTTCGTCTCATATGGATACAGAGAGTGAAGCTAAAAAGGTAATAATTGATTTTACGTTGTATAAGATTTATTCGAGTTCGTAATTTTATCCTTATTTTTGATAAGATGCTGCTGCCAGATAGGCGTTAAATTTTTGTTTTGCTATTACTTTACTTTTATTCAAGGCATCTAATAATCGCCACTGTATGTGAGAATATGGAATACTATAAAAAAACATTTAACTAGTACATGCTTAAACATTACTCAGCATTTGAACTAAATTTTCATTCCAATGTTGCTGGTCATGAATAATATGCTTGTCATTGGGAATGTGTCACTTATTAGTCAATTTATCATGGTAATAATTCAGATTTGGTGAAAGTGGCTATTTATCTACACGATTAAAAGTGGTCAAGGCAATTGTTGCGAAGATAAATGTACTGTTAGCAATACGACTAGCCACGGGGAACTGGAAGATCGTCGAATAATATTAGAAAGTGGTACAAATAGCTCTTCGTGTTGCTTAATTATCAGAAATGAGACCTGCTAATGGAAGTTTTATTGCTAAAGGTGGGTATCTATGGAAGGCTTAACAGCTTTGCTGGACGAAACAAATATGGTTATCGACCCTCAGTCATATATATAAAGAACAACATGAATAATAGTGATTTCGTACGAGGATAAATGTATGAAACGACGCTATTCGCATTCTCAGTTAAGTTAAATCGTTTATCATATATGATGACAGATAGATATAATTTCGAGAATGACGTGTATCGTACAGAAAATATTGGTCCACGTTTCATAGCAAATAGTATTATTCTGTCGTTGTGACACCGGTGTTCGTGTTGCACCGCGCTCTTTGTATGTTTCAAATTGTGGATCAGTGATAGATACATTCAAAGTATAAAACTTCTCAACGCGATCCAGGTCGACCAAGCCAGCTTCTGTCTTGTGAAAGAACAGTAATAAATTACAAATAATTTTTGGAGTTAACCATTAGGAATTCAATTCTTTACCTAGCGGCCATTACTTGTCTTGAGGATAGTGTATTATGGCCTATTTAAACAAAATTGTGTGATTTATTCTTTGTCATGACAAATAAAGTCCTTATAGTTAATTTTCTTTTGAAAAAGGAGCGGGGGTGGCGTTAGTAGACTGCCTGCAGTAACTGAAATCAATACCAGAAACGGTAATTTCCCCACGGGCAAAGAAAGTTACTAACAATCGTATATAATTGTTAATTACGTTTTGACTGATACGGAACGTGAATTAATATGTATTGCTGGTTTAGAACAAAATTTGTTATTTCATTTTCTATGTCTAGATTTTTTAGGAACATAATATTCACCTATTATAAGGAAACACTAGCGTGGTTGAACAATTAATGATTGCGCGCATGGTGGTAAATATTTAATTATTATAATCAAGGTTGCGATCTTGATATAAGCATCTGACCCATTAATTATTTACATATGTCAGTATAAACTAAGAATTGTATAGTGTAGAAATGGCAATTCATAAAGTAGACCGGTTTCTTCCTTATTGGGAACTAATTATGTATTAGGTAGAAATTGCCGCGGTACTAGTTGGCAGTTGACATGGTGACGACATTTTTTCTTGATCGACATCACTTCCTGTTATAATTGTAGTCCAAATATAAAACTCAACTGCAGGCCTTATTCAATCAATGGAAACTGGTTTATGACTTGAGGTAGATAACGAAAATTTGGGCCCTCGCTTGATTATCAGTTAAAGCCCAGTCTCCTTTGTCTGCTCTTCATGTCTCTTCGTAGCGTTAGCTACTTTCAAATACAGACAAAGGCTAGAACATGACTTATTGTATGCAATAAAACAAGATGCCTTGTTCTAGATGAATTAGTTGCTTAACACGAATGACCATTGTTCTTGACCAAGAATAAATTGTAATCTTAAACTGAAATATAGTTCTATATATATAGTAATACGAACACCCCTATGAGGTTGGCTATATATGATTATAAAAATTCTAATCAAATTTCGTTACCACCCCCATTCTATTCATCCGTAACATTATTGCTATTTTGTAGCTCTGTTATATTGACATTACTACATTTTCATTTGGTGACAAGTCACCTGTTGTCAAATAAACCGTATATGACAAGTATATAGTGCGCGTGTGTGCTGGTGTTTGTCTGGCATATATTTAACTGTTGCTATATGTATTCATATTTTGTGCTTATTGATTGGGCTCCAAGACAATAACATTATTCTTCTAAAGCTTCTGAGCTAATGTAGAATTATGCTTTATTTGACCGCCAAAGTTAACGAGTATACATCTTAATTGGGTTTTACTATTCTAACTATGTAGTATATATATATCTTTATTATGTCCATTGCCTTCGAATATTACACAGTGTATTTTGTGTATATATATATATATATATATATATATATATATATATATATATATATATATATATATATATATATATATATAGTGTACTAAAACACTATAATTGAGCTTCAACGGCGATACTAATAGACATCAAAGGATATCGTCCTCAATATTTGTTCTCGTTAACATACATTACGTAATGTAACAATTAAACGAATCAAAATTTAGAAAGCAAATGACTGGTACCGATGTAAAATTCCACTGAAATTAATAATAATTATCCTTTTGATGAAGCAAATTGAATATAAACGCGTTTCTGTTATAATTCTTTTATTAGAAAAACTCTTATGGTGATCTTGCATAATCTTTAAACGATTGTTATTGCGCTATGTTTTCGGCCTGTGGGGTCTCTACGGTTGTTGATGTTGCATTCGTATTTATGAAATATTCTGTATATTCTTTATTCCCAGTGTGTCTCCTTGGATTGTGTCCTAATTGGTCCCGATACTGTGAGTGCTTTAACGACTTTCAGTGATTATTAAATTCGATGTATGACGGTACCAATCAGAACCTGTCTGTTAAGGATGCACGCTTCGACATCTATGAATGATGAGTTATCAAAGTATTGCAGAACTGAGTGCAAAAAATGTAGTGATCAAAAGCGGAAAACTGTTTTGCATCCTCTGCGCAACGTAGTCCAATATAAGAAACCAATTAACTGTTATTGTTGCATGGATATTACCTTTACATAGTAGCCCCAGCTATCTTTATTTTTATTTCAAGTCTAATGCAATTCATGAAGATTTGCCGACACTCTGTTTTTTGCACATTTTATTCGATGTTATTTTTTCCTTTTCGTATAAAAACAGTTTTTCAGTATATTTGAAGCTTGCATCATTTTATATTTGTGATTTTATTTAGGTCCGCCTTGAGCCTGGCGGCTCTTCTGAGATGCCAGTTTCTCGTGTTTTGCATTTACGTCGTCTACCAACTGATATTACTGAATCGGAGGTGGCTAGTTTCGCCATACCTTTTGGTTTATTAACTGGAATGGTTCTAACGAAAAAAAATGGCCAGGTAAAGTCATCCTTATCTTTTAAAGATGTTTTAAAACTATATTGCTTTATTAAATTTATATCATGCATACAAAACATGTAATAACTTTTTTGGCAGGAAGGCGTATTGGTGGTTTCAACATGCGTAGGTACGGAGCTTCGTCTCTCGAACGGTGTCTTCTGAAACGTCTATAGAGAATCAGTAAATTAGGTCTCTAAGAAGCTTATCGGTCGCTATGTTGCCGAAGATTTTTGCTTGGCCGCGTCTTTTGATTAATGATAATAATATGATGGCTTTCTCAAATGATAATATCTGACCGTTATATAACTGTTTAACCTCTTGTACAAGTCTAGTCATCCAACGGTGTTGCCTTACTACTTTGGCGAGCAATAAAACTGACCTAGCGAACAGCGTTCCTATACTGAATGCGGTGGTGATGACACATTGAAGAGCGGTAAACTTAAAGGGTAGCAGAAAAAATAGTAAGCCAGGCTGAAAGGAAGCGCTTGCTAACAAAACTGTTTAGGCGGTAACGGCTTTTTATGTATCTATTGCTTCGGAATAAACCAACACTAATTTACTGACTTTCCACAAAATTATGAATTAACCAAATGAACGAAAATTTTCAGAATAGTTTGTGCAGTTTGTCAACTGGGGTTTCATCAGGGCCAACACGTCTAAGAATATCGGCAGGTAAACCATCATGTTTCGAAAGGGCGTGAAGATGGGCAAATTCGATGAAATTTAGCACAAAATCAGGCTAAAATCGAAATCGGTTCTATTGACAGTGTTCGAGGTATTTCGCTTTAGGCCTACCCAGTGGGCAATTTATGGACACACACTGTTTATCTGGAGATATTTCTTTTTCCGCTAACAGGTCAGCATTGTCAGTGTAGTCGAGGAAAACATGCCGGCAACATCCATTAATCTCAACTTTTGCTAGCATAGCAGAGAACAAACTGCATCGACAAGGAAGTTGAACAATGTAGGAGCATTCATAAATCACTGTCAAGCACCAGAGCACGGCCGCAAAGTTTCAGAAGGACCGATCGCATAAAAATGTCCTCACCCATGTTTTAAACAAAATTGTCGGTACTATATGACGTAGTTCACTAGCATCCTGCAGGACGCAGTAACGGAAGCGCTCGAGTAGTTGGGTTAATGGTGTCATTGGTGTAACTAGTATGCATTCAATTTTCGTTTGTAACTTCCTATATTTACCTATCATGCTTCACTCGTCTGACAATATCTTCGAAGGATAACAAGTTTGACAACTTCATGTACCACAGAGCAGACCGATATCCTTTTTGTTCGCTATAATATTAGTGTCGCCTTTTTTGAATGACCATCTTCCACCCAATTGGGACAGATTCTTCTCTCAGAATTGCACTATTTATCTGGTGCAGGTTTATTTAAAATGCATTATTTTAGCTCGAATAATTTCAGATCTTAGATAAAGATTCCTTTGGCTCTGTGATTTCGAGAGTACAAGTTTTTACCACATGATAAAAATTTGGAGTTCCTATATACCTGTAACCGAATCGATAGTGCACTTAAACGCTTACTACTTCTCTTCGCAGGTGCGTGAGTCTAAGCTTTAACACTTGTAGCTCTCGTACTTCGTGGACTGAGTGTTCACTGTTAATGCGTATGACCTGAGCATAAGTCTTGCATAGGTAGTAAGGTTTCGAAACAGCTATTTTTTCATATTCTGCCTTTGTGTGATTGATAGAAAACTCCTTGCATAGTGTACTGGTTTCTGCACGATTTCTTTGTAGCTTCGACGTTATCCCTGCATGCGGAAGAGCTTGTTGCTGATAGATAGCAAACATGAGCGCTGGCCTCCTCGTAGGGTGACAATGCAGATACATGCTCTAGCGTACTCTTCATAGCGTTTCAATTGCTTTTTTTCTCGGTGGCTTGTCGGACATTGTCCGTTTTCAGTATATTGCTATTCATTTTTGATAGGGGCGGGCACCTAGATGGAATATTACACGGTTTATGTTGACTTAAAAATAAATTGCTTGTTTCATTGCAGCACTTGTGTAACGCATTGGTGTCAAGTAATTATGTTAACTATCATCTGCTTACTAGAGTGAAGTGACTTGTCTTTGTCCAGCTTATATGGTTAAGGTATTTACCCCTTGTTGCGAAATGCCTTTGATCGTAATAGAAGGGCACAACTGGATTAAGGCTACTGGAAAGATCATCATCATAATCATGTCCAGCCACACAAAAGTCAAGAGTGACTAATTTTTCACTGCTATATAACCTTAAAGAGTGAAAAAAGTATATAAGTGAATTTAGACATTATTAGTGAGATTTACGAGAGTGAGTGAGTGAGTGAGAGAGAGAGAGATTCATTCCGCAGTCGCAACGTTGGAATGAGTGGTGGGTGATCCTGTGAGAGTATCTTTAGATGGTGCGAATTTCATACCGAAAGACGGAACAACGTCTGTTAATCTATTAAAGGTGGCCTGTGCAGCATTCTGATTATCGAATAATAGTACGCTATCGTCCGTATAGTCAAGATCGTCTAGTTTATAGCCCGGGAGAACTTCAACTCCAGCATCCTGAATGTGTGGGAGTGTTGTTCATAATAGCATCGATTACAAAATAAACAAAAATGGAGAAAGTGGACAACCTTGACGAACAAAACCGCTGGTTGTAAAGTTATACGTTAATTCGTTTTAGACTTTAACGCGACTAGAAGTATTTGTGTAGAGAGCTCGTATAATATTAACAAATTTTGTGGGCACCGCTTTTCGACAAGATATGGAATAAAACATTGCGATCCACCGAAACAAATGCACCATTGAAGTTTTGAAAGACGGCTATTGTGGAACGGTGATATAAATGTCTGTTCAAGAACTTGCCTTAACGTAAAAAATATTATCGATACAACCTCGTCCTGTGCGAAATCCGGCCTGGTCTTCTCTTATATGTGATTCACGTGAAGCACTAAGACGACGTAGGATAATCGAAGCAAATAACCTTGATACGACCGGAGTCAAACTTATACCACGATGGTTATCGCACGAATTACGATTGTCTTTTTTGAAGATGGGAATGATGATCCAAAAGGAGTCAGCCGCAGTAAAGTAAAGTAAGTAAGAATGATGATCGACTCGTTTCAGTCAAGTGGTACGGTTTCCTTATTCCATATAGTATGAAAAAGTTTTTTGGTCAACGCTCCTGAAATTATATCGCCACCATCCTTAAACAATCTTGGAAGCAAATCATCGGGGCCTTCGGCTTTGCGGCATTAAAGAGAGAATTGCATCGCGTACTTCTAACTCGGATGGTTCTTCGGGACTAACATTCCAAACTGTTGATGCAAACATGCTTTCGGGAATTGTAACTGACGCGGATGGCCAAGAAAATTGACCTCTAAAGTGTTCAGCCTACCTGTCAAGATAACTTATTTTATCAGTTATTAAGTCGTTACTATCATTTATAGTTTCACTAACGTTTAATTTTATCGGATCTGTTGCGCGGATAAATTGGAACAAACAGTGACTATTACCTGACGCGAAAGCTACTTCCATTTCTTCAGCCTTTCTGGACCAAAAGTTTTCGAGATCGACTTTTAGACTGCGCTTAAGTTGGCGTCTTATATTACTACGGGTATTATTATGAGTCGAGCCAGGTGGAATTTGGCGCCTTATTTCGAGGATCTCCATAGATTTTACAGAGTCAGTGATAATTTCTACGGTGGCCTGCAATGCCACATACAGTAGTACCTGCATTGTGCATAGTGGAACTTATTTTGGACCAAGTATATTCGGATTTTCGCCATCCAGATCAGTAAGATTAGCCTTTAGAATATTTTCATAATTTTTGTCGGAAGGACGGTTGTTCAAGTTTGCCTACATCAATTTGGGATTTATTCTTAATTATTTTCCCAGAAAATTTTAGTGAAAACCTATAACGGATAAGTGCATGGTCCGAGTCGACAAGTGTTCCAAAAAGAAAGACAATCCTGGATGCAACCACGCCATCTACAACTAATTGCTACATGATCTATTTGTCCGGGTGCTGGAGGACGCGATGTAGCTAAATGTCTAACACTACGACTGAAGTTTGTACTACTTAAATATTGTCTATGTTCAGCGTAGCTATCGATAAGCCGAACACCATTATCGTTGCGAGTCGAGATTAGAGTGTATCTTCCACCTAAATGAAATTCTGTTACTTAAGCGCCCAACTTGAGCATTCATGTCACCCATAACCGGAACTATATCCGAACTTCGTGCTTTACTTTGTAAGTAGCTGAATTCTGAGTAACAAGCGTCCTTACTTTCTGTGCTGTAATCGGTAGGAGCATATGCAGATACAACGAAGAGGCAACGGTTCTAACGGTTTTTTGTTTTGATTTTAGTCGATGTATTTAAACGTGTCGCACACAATCGACTATTTAAAGAGATCCATTCAATTAAGCAAGCTTCAGCTCGCGCGCTAAGGGTAATACCAACACTCCATTTACCAGCTTGAGAGATCTCTATGGAACCAGATATTGGAGGCCAAAAACGCGTAGATAGGGATGGTGCAACCAGTTCTGTAATGCACGTAGGATCCTGTATTGTGGTTTCAGATACGCAACATGTCGATTTCTAATTTATCCAAGTTTTAATGTTCACACATTAAATGCGCCTATGTTAAAACCTAACATAGGTTCAATGAATGATAAGGCAACCCATTTTATACTGCGCGACGGCCGATGCAGTATGTAATTATTGTAAGTTGTACTTGTCATGATTATACGTGGACTGTTAAAGAACACTAGGTCGCCCATTCCTAGTGATGGTTTGTATTCGGAGTTTTCCTTCTCCTAGATAGTCTGCCAACCATGGCTGCTGAGCACTATCTGCCCAGATGCCAGTGGCCAAAGCTTCTTTTAGCAGCCGAAACTTTCCCTTCACGTCTGGACGCTTGCTCTCATTCTGTCACTACACATTTAACAAAAAAAGTTACAGTGCAGTTAGATCAAACTCGAGGTTTCACATGAAACGGGATGATGGCTGTTTCCCTTTATGGCCCGGCAAGGTTCATGCTACCAATCCCGGGTTGACTAGCTAGTCAACTGGAAAGATTGTACAACTGCATACCATTACCACTATATTTATTGTCGAGGTCGTTTGCTTTTAGCACTCTCTAAAGACGATCTTGAAACAAACCGTTTTTGAACGCCAATTAAAGATCAAGGTCATATCTGTCAATTATAACAATTCAATCTAATTATTGGCACGGTGGTCGCAAGTAGTGGTGTACAGGTTTACATAATCAAGGACTCGAAACGTACTTGAGACCTAGAAAATGTAAAATAATGTATAACTCAAGAAACGAGTGGGGGTACCCGAAAGCCCACACGGATGGGGAAGTTGGAAGGATCTTATCCGCGAGTGATAAGCCCGAATGTTAATGTCGAATTTAAGATTGGTCTCCTGGGTAGAGGCAGTTATAAATATGTGGTTGTGCAGTTCCATCAGTTTATGAATAAGGCATCTTTACGCACATGCATTGACTATGGAATAAGCCAAAGTCAACATTGAGCATTTGATGAGGGCGACTCATCAGTATTATTTACATCAAGGTTGCGATCTTGATAGAAACACCGATCCCATTATATGCATACATTTAATCAGTATAATGTAGTTAATGCAGTTCATCCAGTAGACCGGTTTTTAGAATCTCTTTCCGTACGGTTCAGAATTTGTCGACACGGTACCATATTCATTATATATTTGGACTATACACAGGAAATAATTAGATAGTTGACTTTCGCATGGCAATGTTTATTAAAGAAATCGTAGAGGACTATTCATATATTTTCTTTACTTATACTACTTCAGAGCAAACATCATATATGCAATATTAATTAAATCGGACGTTACACCATGATTTTGAAAATTCGCTAAATTTCACGTAAATTGTGAAAACCATACAATTTTTAAATTTCTAAAACATGTGCTCTGACCTCGATTGTCATAAGTTATAAGTAAGTAACTTCGCCTCGCTCTTTTCCTTGCTGTTTACGGAGTTTGTGCACACGAACGCGGTTGTTAACAGAATTTCCGGCGAACGGAGAAGTGCAACATTCTAACTGAAGACAGCTTTTGAATATATTGCTTGTCATTTTGATGGTTTGAGGTACTGTTTGGCCTAGAATTTTGTCCTCGTGTCCGCCTCCTGGTATTTATTGCTTCCATTGGTTTTATTGCAGAGCGGCAAAATATTTTTTAAACAATTTCATTTGAATAAGAAATATAATGTAAGTGTAAGATGTTGAAGTTCTATGTATATATACATATATGCTGCTAACATATATATATATGTATATATATATATATATATATATTTCTCTATATCCTGGCTGGGATAACTAGCGTTTAGTCAACGATACCTTACTACCATATCCACCCGTATATATGCACATTTAAAAGAAAATACTAAGATATCATTTCCTATTCAGATTTTAATTTTTGGCTCAAAGCTGACGAGCCTCACGTTCAGAATATTCGTATTTTAATGCGCATAAAAATTACTGTTTGGGCAGAAGGCTTGCACCTTGCAAGTCATGAGTTGGACTTAAGCAGGCCACGGCTATTGTAAACAAATTTGCGGCATTATTTTGTAAAAGCTGTAAATATTAGATTTATAGTATTTTTTGTTAAACAAGGTTAATTAGTTCAGCATTGTTTTATTTTTAATTCTGTTACTATTTTACGCATTTCCGCTTTCCTGTTCATTAACTCAACTCTTTGCTGACTGACAATCGTCGTAGTTCTAATTTTTATATTCTTAATGCTTGACAAATATTTATTTAATCGATAAAGGCATTGGTTGAGCTTTCGAACGAGCAGGCAGCCACTGATATGTTGCAGTTTTATACATCCGTGTATCACCCATCGATCCGTGGATCAAAACCTGTTATGCAATACAGCAAGTATACAGAGCTTACTACAGCTCAAACTAATCAGCACGTCCTGGATGCAATAAGTACGGCTAATAGAAAATGTGAACGATTCAAATCCGATGCTTATGCTGATGGCCAAAAGCGGGTTGTTAGGGTACGGCTTGATCGGCTATCTCCACAATCGTTAGGCTATATGCCATTTTACAAAGTAAGTGTTTTTGCATTACCATTCTGCATTCAGATTCTTTATTTAAAAAAAATATTTCGCTCACATTCAGTTAGGTACTATTATTAATTGCATAATGATACGAATTAAAACAAATTATATTACGCTTGCTAAAAATGAAAAAGTCTATTTAAATGGGTAAATGTCTACTGAGTACATTTATAATTGTATTCTGACGTGACGGGTCCCAGAAGAGCCTTTTCTGATAGAAATTGCTATTTCACTCAACTTTGTCTGAAAAAGATTGAGCACATTTTGCATATACTGATGCCTCTTGTACGATGGGCTCTGAGGATGTGACCGATATATTGCGTATTTATTCGTCTCCCACGAATCCAACCATCCTTGGAAGTTAACTAAAGGATAGTCAGATCGGTCTTGTTGCCAGGCTATCTCGTCAGAATCCGTTCTGTCAGATTAAACCAGTAGTAGTATCTAAAGTAGATGGATTAGTTTACGAAAATGAGCAGTTTGCCGTTCATTAAAATCTTAATCTAGTGACTAAAATAGGTCTATGACATTGGGCTTGTGGGCATGCTGGTTTTGTATGTAATATCGTTTTAGTGCTATTCCTCTACTAGTGGAGCAAAATATTCAATCTGTTGGAAGTCAGCATGCCTGTTAACACCGTCGATCTCCACTGCTGGTAAGATAACAGCCTTCAGCAAATATTGCATTAAAAAATCTGAACAAAAGCATAAGAATTTAATGTATGCTATTAATGCGGACAGAAACCGATGGGGTGGCATTTATATATAATATGAATAATTTTATTTATTAAATAGTTCGTAGTTTTTAACGGGTCTAAGTAGGTGCATTATTTCAGGTATGTTTCTTTTTTTGCGAATTTGAAATGCAATGTTGTGTAATGTGTCTAGTCAGATAAATCGTCGATCGTCAGTTTCAGATTGTTTTTCTAATTGTCCACTACTAATATTTTTTGTATTTCCTTAAAATGTTTGTCGTTTGTTGATTGCTTCATTTTTGTTCCACTGTCGCTTTTTTATTGGATCTCTATATTTATCAGCAAAAGCATTTCTATATACGTTATTTTTATTAAACTAAAATTTGAGAATATCTTATAGTTAGTAAAACCAAGTGTATATTACGTGTTTGATTTTTTTACCTGTTTTTATTAGCTGTTTCATCAGTTTGGTGAGATCCTCCGCATTGTTGTATTTCAATCGGCGCAAAAAACACAAGCTCTGATTGAATTTAAGTGCCCAATCTCAGCGCACGTGGCAAAATTGGTAAGTGATTTTGTGAGCAATTTTGTATACGTTTTTTCTGAATCCTTTTTACAACAATCTTAACCTTCGACTATTTTAAATTTAGCAAGCAGACAATCTCCCTATGTTTACTGATCATTCCTTCAATAACGGAATGATGCAAGTGGATTTCTCACGCATGGATACATTGGAAGTACGCGTAGAAAATGAAAACAGTCGTGATTTCACTTTAAAACCGATGACAGTGTCGGAGTTGGCGAAATTGGATCGCGTGACAGGCTTTAGGAATGATAGGAGTAACGGAATAAATAACGGAAATGGCTTAATGAATGACAATAACTTGCAGGCAGTCATAAAGGCGGCTCAATTTCTATCAGCAACTACTGGTGCCACCAATATTATTGACAAACATGGTAATGTAGACAATGTTCAGCTGGCTGCCGTTGCAGGTCGTGTTATTCAACCTTTGCGTAAGTACTTATCTAACTGATTTTGTTTTAAAGCTAATTACTTGTTCTACATTTAATACACTATTAATGCACGACCACACAAAAGTAGTGATTGAACTTCTTATTCGCATTCTTCCATGAGATTATTCCGATTATAAGTACCGATATTTGCTTTATTCAGTTAGTTGAAGTTTAGATAATTTCGGTTTTCTATAGTTATTATCATTTTTAGCTTGATATTAAACCACTGACTAATTGCTTACCGTGCCAGCGTTCACGAGTTTCGGTGAAAGCATATCTATTGCTTGTCATGGACATTATTTTAGGCTGCTAGCACAGTGGATTTGCGGGTTTTTTGTGTATTATAATTAAAAAATCGATAAATTACCCTTTGAATACATGGAGATGGATAAACCAATGAATTTTGTGGAATGGAATACATATGTTTAGTTTAATGCAGTCAAGCACTGAATAACGGCAAAACCAAGGGAACGGTGAGACTTGTCTGAAAATTATGTATTGAATACATAATTGGCCATATATATCTATTAATGTATGTGAATAATCAGTTTAAAACACCTTGAGAGCCTGTAACAAAAAATGTTTACCGCATGATTGAGGGGCAGTGCTGAACGTTATTTTGATTTATGCCACTCACAAAGTGGATTTTCCGGCATCAATCACATAGTGGATTTACAGCATTGCTTGCTAGTCTTTGAACATCACATTTAGGGACCTAGATTTTGAGTTCACTTTACTGTAGATTATTCTCAAGCTAAACAGTATTGTGCCAGCATAGTATGGCGGCATCGATTGGTGTTGCATTTTCTAAACTACTGTTATTTATTATGCGTAATTTTCGCTTGCTGCTGACATTATAAACCAGCATTTATGAATTTACAGGGGTCTACATAACACAGCTGTACATTAGTTATCTAGTGTTTTCCCATGATTTTAGTCCAGTTGAATTATTTCCCTTTTGAACAACGACTTATCCGTAATTTTAGTGAGATGACTGTGTGACTTCAGTAGCAATAAATTAAATACTTATAGTTTTAGCCATGTATAATTTATCTTAATTTTGTCGGCTTCCTAACCGAATAATAAAGTAAATATATTTCTTGACATGTCGTACTTCTCGATTAAAGAGCATGTAGTGGAAATATGGCAGTGAAACATTAGTCACTTGACTTTTGTGTGGCTGGACATGATGATGCATGTAGTGGTAGTTATATCACTGTAATTCTGTTCGTTATTCTGCTACTCCGTGGTTAGTAACCAATTGTTCTGCAATTGAATATATTAGTATCACTGTACCAATATCTTGATAATGTTCATGGAGATATCAGTAGTTTTATGAATTGGAGACAGCAGCTCGTGATATTTGAAAATGTTTCCTTCTGTACTGTTTCAGGGCATTTATCATGGACTGCCGTTGAGGCATATTTTTACAGAATGCATTTTTTTGTTATGCTCGCTAAAACAATGGTTTCATGTGTTTGTTCTAATGCATATTCTTTTGCATGTCAAACAAAGGTGTATTTATTAATGACTATTATCCAATTATAATACAATTTATAACCAGTATTGTTTTTATTTTGTAGCATATTTGTCCTGAACCATTATGAATAACAACTCAAACAAGGCTATTGGAAAAAGTAATCATTATCAGGGATACCGTGCTGTGGCTGCTTTCCTTCAACAGCTATTGATAAAACTTCGCTATATATATAGTATATATATATATATATATATACTGCTATATATATGCTGCTGTATAACTTATATATATATATATATATATATATATATATATATATCTTCTTTCTTTATATATAACTAGTACACTCGAAGAGCTTTCTGATTTGAGTGTTTTCATAACTGCTCAATGGTTGTAGATCCGTTTAACTGGTCATGGACTATTTATTAGTTATCACGGTTTACATTCCTTTTAAAACTGTATAGTTGTAGATGGACATCTTTCTTTAAAAAAATATATGAGGTTCATCATCAAGTTACTATCGTCATTGTTATAAGAGTTCCGTCATGTATGTATACATAATATCATCATCAAATGTTGCATAATGTTTATTGAAGGTATTTTAATTTTAAACATTGCCATATATAAACCATATATATGTTGTTTAATTTTTACATCTAAACAACTTTTATGTAGTTGCGGCTGCATCAGGTCGCGGGAATCCCGTAGATCCTGGTATGCTACAAAGTCAACTAAATGCTTTACAACAATTGGCCCCACACAACAACGTAGAGGGTATTGCAGGAATAGATGTTCCTCATCGTTATATGCAGGGTGGCAACGCAGTTGGTGGGTCGGGTGGCCCAGGTATTTTGCAAAGCTCTACTAATTTTGGTCAGGCTCCAGCGTTTAACTTTTCAGCAGGCAACAGTAATGATCAGGGGCATGGTGGAGCAGCCGCGAATGCATCACCTGTCGTCATTGTTTCTGGCTTGGATATCACGGTAAACTTAACTATATAACAGCAAAGTATTACTTATAATTTTATTAAACTACACTTGCCTTTTGGAATTTAATATTCACTACGTGAATAAGCAGTACTCTTTATACTCAGTATGAATTAAAATTTTTAGTTTCTTAGCTACTGTCCAGTAGTCCTACTGCTATGGTTCGTGTTCAGATTTACTGTGAAGTTTTCAACTAGTCACTAATAAGTTTGGGCTTTGGATGAATTCTTTTTGTTGCAAATGTGATTCATTTTGAGACTTGGCATTGATTTTGACCTTAAAAAAATTGATTTGGTTTAAAATTCTAAAAAAATTAGCAACGTCCTGCCAAGATTCAACGGCTATTGTGTTTTTATATGCTAGGACAACATGTTAAGCCTTCCAGGTAACCAAGAGGAATATGATTGGTAAAGCTAAATGTTTGGCTGAGAACAGAATTTGCTTAATTGTAGATCCGTCTTCAGATAAAGACAGTTAAGTAACTTATAAAAAATATCCGTTTTATTTTTTAGCTATTGCTGTACTTATAAGATTTATATATGTTCTTTTGTATTTATGTGCTTCATTCTTCGTATTATTTATGACGTCCATTATATATTTTGCCGGATAAACTTCTTTTTCGATATCATAGTGTGTTGTGAATATGAACGTTCAAGATAAGTATCGATTGACTTAACTGGTCTGTATTTGATTCCGCAAAACCTATATATTTCCTGTTGTTACTCAGTAATGAACGAGTTATATAATTAATCAACATTATTACCATCGTGCCAGATTCTTATAATGACGCTCCACTTGCATATTATATTGAAAATGCGGGGCTATGTATTGGCTTTTAAACGGCCGTTAAGTAGCTTACTATAATTTTACATTATTCTGTTGCATAAATTCCTTATCTGCCCATTTATCAGCTAACGATAAATATATTCTAGATACTAAGTAGTTGATAAGAGTGTCTTTTAAATTTTGGACACCAACTTTGTCTTCCTTTGACTGCTATAAACACATCATTAGGTCAAATAAACCTATTTTATAATAGCTTTGTTGACTTTATGATCGACATATACGATACTCGAGAAATATATTTTGTTTTAGTTCCACTTTATTACTCTGTCGTGTTTATATGATATAATATTCTTAATATTAGCAGTTAAATTTATGAATTTTCCGTCGCAACTCCATTGAACTATACGGTTTATGAATAGAATATTTTGTGCTCTATTGGCCAGGAACATGTTTTATATGCACAGGTTTTTACAGAGCCGATCTAAATTTCTACCCGTTGAATTTTTCGATTGTATGACATTCTACTTATGCAGACGTCTAATTAAATTGTGTTAATAGGACCAATTAATTTCAAGTTTGATGTGCTTTCCTGAAGTATTAATTTGTCATTTTAACTTTCTTTCTGTTTTCCCCGTATTTTCCGCTGGAAACTCGACAAAATCTGACTTTGGTATCTCGTGCTGCTTGTCGTTCGCCTTCACATTATTTCAATTCTCTCGGGATTGCTGCCTCGCCGTTCACATCTACTGCTGCTGCCGCTGCTTCTAATTATACTACCTAACTAATACTACTACCACTACCTCTCACGTCATCACTGTAACTACTACTACTATTGCTGCTTTCTACCGTTCATTCTCGAACCACTTATGCTACTCTTCAACTGAATTCTTTGTCTCGTATTACCCTTATTGCAATCATTGTCAAGCAAGGCTATTCTACTACATGAAGGTTTTGCTTAAGTTGCTCAAGGTGTATTGTTTCTTTACTTGTACTTATCATATTATTTATGTATATGTGTAATTTATTGGAAATATTGGTACAAAAATATTAATTTTGCCTAACAGAAAGTGACACCGGATACGTTATTCATATTATTTGGTAAAGGAAATTGTCAAGTAAACCGAAGAATACAGTGCATAATTTGTAGTGTAATTCTTAGTATGCTTAGAAGTTTGACATGGAATTACCTGAATATAGGTTTTGGTAATAATGTACTAATTAGTTTGGTGAAAACATCGATAATAATAATTTTTCTGATAAGTAGTAGCTGAGAAATTCTTATTTAGCCAAGGAATATATCACTGAAAAGTAAAGATAAAGTTTAACGAATCTACGATTTCTTTTCGTGAGTTGTCGATTAGCACTCGTACCAATGATCCGATTGATTATCATTTCTAAATACTGACTGAGTTCGGCTTCTTAATGGCTGTGTGTTGATTCTTCACATCACGCTGAAGGCTTTCACGCAGTTTTTGATAACAACTGGAAATGAAGTTGTTATTAGATCTCTGAAGACGGCAGTGGAAATAAGGTTACGAAACTTAATACAACCAAGATTAGTTCATACTTTATTTCCAGTGGTTATTACGAATTGTGTTGATGCCTTCGGAGTGATGGGACGAATCAACACAGCAATCAGTAAATTGTACTCAGCGCGTACCAAGAAATGACGATCGATCAGATCATTGTGAAACTACGGTCCCAGTCGAATAACTACGAAAGAAAATCTTGCATACGATAAATATGACGGTTGTACTGTGTAATATATATAATATATATAGAGAGAGATCAGCTTCTGGCAAAAGCGGCCGTTGATAGACAATTAAGCGGCTTGTAGTGTCTAAATAGAAGCATTGTGTTTCGATGCATTCGCTAGATATGGTTTAAACCATTAGTAACCGGGTGTCAGAAAACATTGATTAAAGTCAGTTTTCTTTGTTTCATTATTTTTGCATTTATTTTAGGAACCTCGTATAAAATTAACCGATTTGTTAACTTTTTTAAACTTAATAAATTAATTATATATTGCCGCTTGGACAGGAGCACTGTATGCGAATGCCACTTACAGATACCTAGCATGTCCTAGTGCACCTCATCAACAAATCAGCAATTAACTAAGCAACTCCCTCTCCTTCTGGCGACACCAAAAAACTATTGCCTTTATAGCAAAACTGGTTTTTGAAAACAAATGCTTACTGGGACCTTGTTTGAAGAAGGCTGGTGTATATCTTCACCACGTATTGAGCTTGAATGGCACGAATTGATGCATTCGAAGTAATTTTTGCCTGAATGTAGACCATGAGAAGTCTCCGTTTGTGTAGATTGACAGCCATGAAGCACTGACTGGCTTGATGGATAATGGTTTCATGCATCTAGGAAGTAGAAATGATACACCTTATTGTTTATTTAGTTTAATTGTATGCCAAAGTTGGCGTTTTCGGAAAGTTGGGTTACTAGTATGCACGATTTTAGTGCTCATGAGACTTTCAGTAGACTGAAACACGAGTCAACCCCACTGCATATTTTTCACGTAATGCGGGGCATTTAAAAATGCTAAAAAACGTTTGTCGGTTATTTTCTGGCAACTTTTATGACGAACTTCCGTAGTGGCCTATTAAGAACTAAGTTACGCAAATTACCCATTTATGGCACAAGCTCCAGTATCAACTGAAGTATGAGTGAAGGCGTTTCTTGACGTTTGAAAATAAATATGCTTCTCGTTAGCCCCAGGAGACAGATAGTCTACGAGATGGCCAAATGAAAGTAAATCAATGTGCAAATGGTGTTTGTCATCCTCGGCTGGAGGGCTGGAAGGATCTGTAGGTTGAAGGCGATTAGCTGTTTTTATCGTTATATTGTAGAAATTCACAGATGTATCCACAGCGGAATTGCAACAAGCCATGCTGATCCTCGTGTGCCTTCGGACATTAGTACATGGCTTCGCGATCTAGTTTATTATGCATTGCGAACTGAACAAGCGCGCATCTTCATAGCTTGCCACCGAGAGACTAGAATTCTAGCACAAGAATATTTTTCATTATCGCCTAGATTTCAGAATAAGGCAATTTATCTGAACACTGCATAAGTGATTCAGGCGAGCATTGTCTTGTCTGTTTGCTATCCGGTGTCGCAGCGAACGCTTCTCGTTGATGATATTGTGGCTAATTTGGTCCTTACTAGGCATGGCAAAGGAAATTCACTTTTCGCATTCGTAACAATTGATTTTTAAAATTCTACCATTTTGGTGCAAATAACAGTTTCGCTGGACTAAAGTAGTGATCGGGTAGTTATTGGAACCAAATGATGGATTTGGATTTTGTAAGATACAGAACTATAGGAAAATGAAACATGCCTGAAAGGCTGTGACAACAGATAGCCGGTCTGTCTGACCTTCTTTGCTCTTAATCTGTTTTTGACAAACCATATTATACCACAGGACAACGCGATCCCATTCAGACATTACGTTCGTCATACTTTGCTCAACCAAACTTTGGTAAAATGAATTTTCCTGTCTGGAACGTTAGTGTATCACATACGGTGTTGATTCAATCAAGTGATCAAGTTGTCTATTGACCGCTAGATTCATATTGAAATTTCGTGTTATGTGGTCATTCATAGTCCGTATTGATAATATAGTGCAATTACAACGGGTGACGTACAAAGACAGCATCCTAAAAGCCTTAGTCAGCTTATCTTCCATTATTATTTGTTTGCGCTCTATTTAGCTGGGGCCGTAGTGTAGGCATCTGGTACGAGATAGAGAGATTGCACTCAGGCTTTTCAGATTTATTGAGCTGTGTCGGTTGCTATCAGTAGTTTAATATTTTAAATTGGTTGGAAACGATCTTTTCGAATTGTACGCTCAAATCGGATTTAAACTGTTTATTTAAGGGGAATTCGGTTGGCTTTAACTTAAAACTGTATATCGTCAAGCTGTAGAATATAAATCTAGGTTAAACGGTAACTCTTGATAACATCACCAAAATCAGCTGTTTCTTAGTTCGTATTTCTACCTATTCCATAATTTCTATTTGTGCTTTGTATCTAATATACAGCCTTATTTCGTTCGTCTAATATAAATTACAAAGATATCAATTTGAAACATCTTGAATGCCATTTTTACGGTTTGTCTGTCTTATAAAATATTGTGGCCAGCTTTTGGCATCCTTGTATTGAAAATGACTCAAAAGATTATTTACTTAGATCTTCATCGTAAATCGATTTGGTTTGCAACTCACAGCAATGATAATCAATGAGGATGCTCAGTAAGAACGAAACCGGAGTCAAATAAAAATTGGATAAGCTTGGTTTAGATTATATATATATATATATATATATATATATATATATATATATATATATATATATATATATATTTCGGTGCAGCATCTGTCCGTATTTAGGAGTAGCCAAAGCTAAATTCAGAGATCGATACAGTTGTACGTTATTTTATGCGAATATAAAATGTTCTATTTGTGAAAGAGAATTTGTTTCTAGGTCCGCTATGTTTATATATATATATATATATATATAATTGTGTTTGTTTGTATGTTGTATAATCTGATGACATTAATTATTGTATGTCTAATAAGGGTTGAATCGAGTCTAACTAATTTTCATGAAATCTATGCTAGATTTAACATTTCTAAGAGACATTAGCGTTGTTGCGGTACGTATTTATTACGTATTGCGTGTTTATTTGTTCCTGATATACCAGGTTTATGCTTTGAAGTGTATACTTTCATTGTTCCGATAGTTTTCTTATAGTTGCTTATATTTCGGCTAATCTCCTAATTATTTTTTCACGAATATTATGTAGAAACTATTTGTAGTACGTTATTTAATCACGGTTTCTTTTTATAACACTGAAGGTGTGTATGGAGATGTTCAACGTGTTAAAATCATGTATAGCAAGAAAGATACTGCTCTTGTTCAGTATACAGATGCCTCGCAAGCCCAAATTGGTAAGTGGTGTAAATGATGTAAATTTTGGCAAAACTTTTAGATATACTGGATTTTACTGTTTGTGCATAAAGTATTAGTTCCTAAAATATAATGTTGTTCAGCAATAGTTGATATTTTTACCTTTAATCAATTACTGATTTTATATTTGCTTCGTGTACAGCGGTAAACAATTTAAATGGCACCTCGCTATACGGCAACACAATTCGATGCAATTTCTCGAAACATTTCAATATTAAAATGCCACTGAACTCACACGAGAACGGTGGTGCTGGTGGTGACTCTGATAACGCGGATGCTGGTTCTACCACCCGAGACTACACCGGTCACAGGCTTCATCGTTTTAAAAAGGCGAATTCACGCAATCATCATAATATTTATCCACCATGTTGCGTTCTGCATGTCAGCAACTTGCCAGATACAATTACGGAGTCAGAATTGTGCGAAGTTTTCAAGACTGTCACCAATTACCCTATTGTGAATTGTAAACTAATGGCGTAAGTGATATGTTTTACTGTTAAATACACTTTTCAAAGCTTTATTTCTATATGCATCGCCGGTAGAGGTTCAACTTTTCATAATGCCTTTGCATTATTCATAACTACTCTTTCAGTACGGTTGTACCTTTATTTTTGTATCAACTTAGCGTTAATTTAAGTGCTGAAATCGACTAAACTACTTTTCTAGTCTTTAACTGATTCAATAGAGAAATCCAGTTTTTCAGCAGTCATAACGTTAATCGATATGTCAATTCATATATTTTGCAAGTCTAGTTTCGAATTTGAAAAAGCAGTCAATTTTGGAACGCAAAAGGGATTATTAAACAATCATTGATTGCGGGGGCGCTGGTAACAATTTTTTAAGTTGAATTGTCAAGCTCATAGTAAACATCAATTCCATTGTGTTAAACCCGTTGGTAGTTGATGTTATGCTGTTAGACTGGTTAAATACAACGGAATTAGTGCTTGTTTCAAACCCGCGAACTTGATTTAAGGAAGCTGAGTTATGTTTGATTAAATATATATTATAAAAGATAAATCGGGAAATAGTCTGAAGCACACACACGCGAACAACGGAAAAAGTTTCCAACATTGTTCAACTTATTTTTAAGAAAATTCACAATCCAAATCAGGTGGATTTGCAGGTATTTTTAAGGTTTAAAACGAAGAGTTGCGCACTGCAGAAGCTATTCTATAAAACCTTAAACTTTGTTTAAATGATCAAAAAACATTATTTGAATGTCACTTGGTGAATTAGCTGCATGCGTGCTTACGTGAGTGCGTGGGTATGTGTGCGTACTACTATTCAATATGCCTATTCACCTTTCTGTTCAATGCTTGCCTTTAATGTAGTTATTAATTTTTTATTACAAAAACTGACTAATAAGTACCAGATATTACTGCCGAATTGGATTCTGGCGAAGAGAAAATGACCTATTTTCCAACTGCGTTATGTACATCTGGTTTATAATGTTTTTAATGCTACAAAACCCCAATTTCTTAAATCAACTTAGAGATTTTTTAATTTTTCTATTTATATGATGCGTAGGTAAATTTTTATGTTACAATTATTTAAACCTATGTTTGTGTTCGTAGAAATGACAAAAAGATGGCGCTTGTGCAGTTGGAGACGGTTGACCAAGCTGTGGCTGCGCTTATTGTAAGTTTTTTTTAATAATTAGGGATATGTATCGATTTCTTCATATATAATTCTAATTTGTATTATTATTGCAAATAGTGGGATAACATTTAAATATCGACTTCTGTTATATTAGTCGTAGTTATAATCTTTCTTACATATGGTGTGTTTGATGATGATATAGTGACGAGGCTAACGTTGTCTCATTTTGTACTGAATGTCGGAGTATCATTTCTTTATCGTCTTAATAACTGTATTTCATGGTAGTGGAGCATCGGTAAATGATGGAATGTGGCTTATCATTTATGAAGATAGGCTTTTATGCAGCTTATGGTCTCTAAAATCGCCTCTCAAAATTGTCATTGATCCTTTTTTTAAATTTAATATCCATGCAATTATTCTTTGTTTTATTCATATCTTCAAACACATTTTTCTTCCGTTTCAGGATATGCACGATTATGAACTGACGGAAAATTGTAAAATACGCGTCAGTTTTAGTAAGCCAGGTTTTCGCTAGAGCGGTTGTCTAGGAACATTTTTACAATGCATTTTTGGTTTAATACATTTTTTTCTCAATAAAATTTCTGTGTTCTTTCTACACATTATGTGCGGGACTTATCTCCGGTTTTTATTTTGATTTTTTAACATCTGGAATTAATATTTACATGGCTTAGCCGATGTCACTTATGATATATTATATTATTATGACATATATATATCATGCATCTGTGTCTCAGCGCCCTAGCAAAGTACATATAGTATACATAATGTCTCTGGAACTGCAAGTATACAATTTCCTCAATAAATTTGAGCTCTTTATTTTTAGGAGCCAAATCGGATGGTGAGGTGATTGCACAATTCGGTGAAAGCATATGTAAATGATTAATGCGAATTTGTATCTGATCTATACTACAGATGTTTGATCGCACATTCACCCTTGATAAAATGATTAATGCAACTTTGGATCTCTGCAAGACTGTTACACTTCAGTATCATCCATCTAAATTTCTTGAAGTGTTGTATTATACCATTAACCAGTCAATGACCTAGTTATGTAGGATGGAAGATAATGTGTACTTCATTCAAACATTAGATAGGTAGGATACATGAGACGGCAACTTTGGCATGTGTCTTGTTTCTTTTGCACGAATCCTAACTTTTTTGAAGCTGCATTCAGGAAGACAATAGTTGAGATAATTAAAATAGTACATTTGAAACGGTGTTACAGCGTGCAGCACATGGTAAAGATTTAGTCAACCGAACAATACGGTTGGAACTTGGAGGTGTAATTTTATGACTAGAGAGAGAGGAGAATAGATAGCATGATAGGATCTTTGGAGCCTCGTTTAGATCATGAGAAGAAATTTCGTCAGAAGTGAATATCTACGATTCCAAAATAGACAAACATTAACATATAATTTTTATCTAGAGCGTCTATATGTTCTTAGCTATTTTATTATTGCAGCAATTCCATATTGTGGTTTGATGGAGCTAACGTTCTGTGTGTGATATGGATTGGTAGCAGCGATGTAGTAGTGTAGCCAGAGGTTGGTGACTGCGTGGACTACTATTAGCTTTGTGTTAATGCTGCTAAATCATAATTATGTATGTTTGTACTATGTTTGTTGATTACTCTGCAATAGCTATACGCTTTAATTATATAGAAGCAAACTATTGATTATTGCTTATTAGTCAAAAGTGTTTAGTCGATTTTTTAGACATTTAATATGTTCGTACTGGTAGATTTCGCTGTTGCAACAGACTGCTACCTTGTACAATGCTGACAATTATATTTATAATTGTATTGCTGCCAAAATTGCGAATTTTATTTAAATACTTGTTAACACTACCCGTGCAATCATTCACCGTTTTTTATTAATCTTCAATTCAACGCCACTCTCACGGGTAGCGTGGAATCTATTCTTAAACATAAGGTTGAGGATAGCTACCTTAAACTCTAGGTCCTAAGATATGCCATGTGAGCTCCACCCGAAGGATAGGATAACTGAAAATTGTGTGTAGCGTGCGGTAGATTACTCAGTAGTTACAATCACTTCTAAGCAGGCGCGCTTATGTTCATGTACTGTACTTGGCAATATTCTAGACAGTACCTGAAGAGTTCGCAATAATGATAAAAATATTTTCTTGCATGAATTGCTTTTGGCACCTTATACATGTCTGGTTCAGAGGCAAATTTATATGGCATCGGATTGGTGTTTAAATCTATTTTGTTGAATGATGCTGCAGCTTCATATTGTATTAGGGGTTCTTCAGCTGTTGTTCATCTCTTGTTCAGTAGCAAGGTAGGAACATACACTAAAATATGAATATACGCATTTTTTAATTGCAAGTGTACGTTAAGACATCAGATATGAATCTGCCTGGTTACGTTTCGTCCAGATTTGCATACCTTCGTAGGTATGTGCACATAATTACCATTGTGCATTGCATATACTGGCTATACAGGTGGTGCATATTGATGTTACAGATTGCATGTCCGTATGACTAAGGATCTCATACAGTATCGACTTTCTGTCGGTTAAAACAGGAACTTCATCTGTTGTCTTTCGGAATTGATGGGCGAAACCAACCAACTGAGGACAATTATAATCGCATTTTTCTTGTTCTTTTACGCCGTTTATTTTCACTGATGAAATCATTGAGTTCTGTCGTATTCGAAAAGAGAAAATACTAGGTGAAGCAAGTTCGCGTTATGCTAAACCATTTGAAATTTTAAAATTTATATGTTGCATATCCGAAACTGTTCTAGGAACCTGTGTGAATCGGGGAACTGTAATGTTGTCTATTCATGTTGGCCTAAGCGGAAACTCAATTGACAAATAACAATACAATGTCCTATGCATAGTGAAGATTGACTATTTTACCGTCTGAGAGAACTTCGAAAACTCCATACGTTATGTTGCGAATATGCATAAATCAGGTCAAGCAAATCATCGCGACCTACATCTTTGTGACGTCTAAGAGATAAAATTGCTTTCAGAATTTCTGATGTTGATGGTTGTCAAGATTAACGTTCCACACTTGATAAAGGCATACTGACGAGAGTATGGTCAGACACAGGTACACAATTAAATTGATCTTTGAAGTGTCCAGCCCATCAATTAAGACGACTTATTTTATCGGTTGTTACAATCAATCATAGTTTCGCTAACTTTTGATTTGCCCAAACTGTTGCGCGGATCGGTTCGAACAAACATTGGCTATTACCTGATGCGAACGCTTTTTCTAAGTCTTCGATCTTTCCGGTTTTAAAAAGATTCGAGATCGACTCGTAGACTGCGCTAATTTTGGCGCCTTACAACTCCATGAATAGTATTCTAAGCCGAGCTAGCTAGAATTCGGTGCCGAATGTCGAGAATCTCCGTAAATTTTACGGAGACAATGATTATTTCTACGGGGACCTTTAATGCCACGTGCAGTAGTAGAATTTCTCCATATTTTTGTCGAAAAGACTTGTTAGAGTTCGCTTACATTTATTTTTGGTTTCTTCTTACTACAGTGGAAAAGTGTATAGTCAGGGTCGACATAAATGTTACAAGGCGAACGATAATCCTTGATGTAACCGCTTCATCATTTTTGCTCGTGGGCTTGAGTAATTTTTTTGTGAAACGCGTTATACTACACCTGAAGTATGTGTTGCTTAACGATGATATATGCTCCGCGGTGCTATCCAACAGTCGTTCACTATTATCGTTGTCACCCATCCGCATAATTGGTGTGCCCAACTTGAGCTTCCATGTCATCCATAACCATGAATATATATGAACTCATTGATATGCATAGTAAAAAGCCTAGGTCGTAGTCAACTGTCCGTGTCGTTTGTGCTGCATTCTGTGGGAGAATATGCTGATACAACGAATACGCTAAGTTAATCAAGATTTCTGACCTTGATTTTAATAAACATATTCGAGCGTGCTGCACAAGGTCGGCTCTTTACAGGGATTCGTTCAGTTAAACAAGGGCAGTATCGATGCATTGGTTACCGACTAGAGAACACCCCATGGAAACAAAGCTTCGAAGCCAATACCGTGTAGGAAAGGATGGTATTCACATTTTTGTAACGCTCGTAGGAACTCGAATTCTGGTTTCATTTATGTAGCATATATCAATTTACAAATTATAAAACGTACGCGCGAGAGGTTCTTGTTCGGTATGTTTCAATGTTCGCACATTAAATGCGCTGATGTTAAAACCTAACTTAGGTTTAGATAAAGAGAAAGGTGCTTATATGAAAATCGCAACCTTGATTTAAACAATAATGAATGGTAGTTTACTTGAACTATTTTCAATATTTTGCATATATAGAATCTCAAAGAGCGTTACACTATAAAATTCTTCGTTTATACTGACAAATTTATTTACTAATTATGGGCCAGGAGATTATATCAAGATTGCAACCTTGATCCATTTCATTGACAGCTACAACTACATTCGTGCTTAAGCGGCACACGAGTACCACGGTAGACTTTTGAATGTCAACAAAGCTTATTTGGTGGTTTTACTACTGTGAAAAAAAAGGTAGCACTGAGATTCTTGAATGTAAGTGCGGCTGTCTACGTCTACCGTCAAAACAGAGTGGTCTCTTTTGCATTTACCAATCCATGATTGATGATTTTAATCCAACACTGTTTCTAATCAGATTCCTTTATTGGGTCCTGTTTCTTGCTAGGCTCCCACAAAATTAAATCCGGTAAAGTGTGACCTGGTCAATTGAATGAACTCGCGAATAATAGCATATTTACACGATTTGATAAGTGAGAAAATTCAGAAATAATAACTAAAGTTTTTTAAGAATAAATTATATACACCCCTGTAGAATAATACACATTATGATACCGGAAAAAAGGGCTATAGTAGCGATGAAAAGGTCTATTTAAACAACCAAGCAAAACGATGGCACCTAGAACAAATTAATTGGGCCAGGTGAAATTCAAGGCAACCTCGCATCAGCAGTACAGCCTTGTTTTGAATTTATAATGTGCAGACACATTAGTATGCGCTACAATATAATAGTTTATCTGAAAATTTACTTTTCATATTAGCAATAAAAAAATAATGGATTACACAGGCAAAAGGCTGCATTACATCGATGACAATATATGAACGTATTAACTTGCCTGACCCCATGCCAAAATTTTGTGGCCTAATTTACAAGTGGACAATGTGATTTAAATATAATTAAATGGGAGTAATATTGGTCGAATTTACTTGGCAGAAAATCGGAAATAAGTAAGATTTCTTTCTATTCCTTATGCCAGCAAATATTCTGACGTAGCCATCTGAATAGATACATGTCCAAACTTGAATGACAGACTTCTAATACAATGCATTCGAAATTTATCTGGATCAAAATTTGGCTATAAAATGACATCGATAGAATTTCCTATCAACTTAACGAAGTTACGATTTCTCGGCCAAGAGTTAGGTATATTCCTTGTAAACACCTGTTATAATTTTAACACAAGTTACTCTAATTAAACAATAATTGAATGCGCGGGTGGTGGTAAAAATTTAAACAAAATCAAGTCTGCAATTTTGAAGTAAACGTCATACTTGATTTAAAATATTGTATGAATAAATTGCTAAATAAAATTTTTAGCTGTTTTATTTATTGTGATTTTGAGAGCAATTAAATAATGAGTACACTTCTGATTAAGAGAGGCGCAAAGGGCTTTTGAAATATTATAACATTTATTTATGAAATAAGTTGAAAATTCCAGGTACGAAATAGCTGGGCGCGAAAATCTTTCAAAACCAAACTATGAAATGGCTTGACTGTTAATGTCTGGTTAGTCAAAATATCTCAGCTAAACAGCTTCACAAGATACAAAAACTTTCTTCGAAAGAGCTAAGCAACATATGTAGTAGAATTGTACAACAACGTGTGTGTTGTTTTATTGTGCTTTCTGTGTCACCATTTGTGTGACTAATGAACGAGTTCTGAGGATGATCATGGAAACGTGTAGTCGAGACGTTAGAACAACGCGAAGAAAGGAAAAATATGAACATTCAAATAAGTTGTGCTGCCCGGAGACGCTTTGTCATTCGAAGTAAAATTAAAATCTTGCAACAGATACTCGAAGCATGAAAGTAAAAATCAAGTAATAGAATCTTTCAGAATAAATGTTAAAATTTGTCAATTTTTTGTATAGATTCGGTGATTAAAACACACGTACAACTAACGAATCTCACCAAGGTTGTCATATGCATAACAGAGAACCGCTGTTTTCATGTACAACGCTCCAAACACAATTGCATTATCGAAGGGATGATAGTCCACGGCGGAGATGGTGCCAGTGAGGGCCAATTGGCGATAGGCGGCCACCTGTTCGCCTTCAGATTTCAATGGTGGAAAAATTGTTTGTTTTTGATTATTATTGTTATTACGTACAATAAGTAAAAAAAGCACGTGATTAGGATTTTATTTTAATTTAACGGAACAATATTAAATTATAAGTTCGGTTTTACTTAAGGAAGTAAATTAACATTAACAATAATGAAGCATTATAAAAATGACTTAGCTATACAATTGAACAATCATTGACAGCGCGAGTGGTGACTACAATTCTTTAATTCAAGTTTTCGGACTTGAGTTATATATTAACAATCAGAAAAAACGCGTGACTAACCGTAATTTCTCTATTTTGTGCGACTGGTTAGATACAAAGTTATTTGTGCTTATCCCAAGTTAGCAAAGTTGATTTAATGAATGACTTAGTTAGTCTGTTAATATTATGCAATAATAACTATATTCGTAAGATGGAGATGTAGGCCTGCACACATACAGTCATAAAGAATTACTATAATCAAGGTTGCGGTCTTGATATAAATACCTCACCCATTAATTACTTACAGATGCCAGTATAAACTAAGAATTTTTTAGTGTAGAAAAGGCAATTCACTTTTCTACACTATACAATTCTTAGTTTATACTGGCATCTGTAAGTAATTAATGTTTCAGGTGCTTATATCAAGATCAGAAACTTGATTATAATAGTTGTTATCACCGCCCGCGCAACCAATGTTCGTTTAATTAAATAAATGGTCATAAAGAAGTTTGTGACTTTGAAATTGTATAAAATGGGGCTTTAATTGGGTCACACTTGTGCGAATTCTCTACAGACGTTCAATCCAATCAAGATTCCAGAGTTGATAAGATATGTCATACTCAGAAATTTTAACGAGATCCCTTCGTAAAAATAACTATCAACAATTCGTTTAAAAAGATATGCGGCAATACCACAATACGAATAGGTATACGTTGACAAAATTTGCAAAAAATGATTATATTTTTTTATTTTAAAGGTAAAATTGAACTAGAACATATTCTTAGAACCACGATATAACTATGCTCGGTTTCTTATGTCACAACTAATTACTGAAAGAAAGTGATTGTAAAAATAAACTTAAACTATTTGTACTGCCGCCTCGTGAGTAGTAGGTTTTATCATATTACTACCTAATATTAAGCATAATATTCTGCAAGTTATTATCTAAATTAAATAGGGAACAAATTTTATTCGGGTAAACATTTTTACATGGATTGTTCTCAGCCCAGCTAATAATGTGTTTTAATTTGAGGAGTACTATGTATATTGATGTATAATTTAATAAAAAACAGGTTACTAAAATACACAAAAATAAAATTTGTTCCGTTATTAAATTTTGAAAATCTAACTAAATTCTCTTTTCTTTTCCTAATTAACTATATAAAGACGAGATATTTCAGTCGAGATGAGATCTGACACAATATATGACGGTTCAATATACAGAATATTTTCGATTTATATTACCGGAATGTATTTTGGTCGAGTGCTTTTTAAATTAGAAAAAATGCAAGTACATAATTATTTCGAAAACAACAATATATTTTTTTAGTTTACACAGTATTTATTGACAAGAACTACTGTCCACTGACTTTATAAGTGATAGACCATCTTTTATTTTATATGGATACATTTTTCATATTTTGTCCACAATTACTTGTTCTTGTTATGTTTTGTTATGTTGTTCGAGGACTGGTTAAATAAAATGGGACTGGTGTTTATTTGAAGCGCGCAAACTTGATTTAAAGAATTGTTACCACCACCCGCGCAATCAATTATTATTTACTTGTTCTTACTAGTTCATGCGTTTATAAGGCACTTGCGTCAAAATCCAGGCGACTTAAATTAATTTCTCAAAAACCAGGAAAATCGCCATTTATACCACTCGTAGAGAAATAGAAAACCACCGTCCACCACGCAGACTTGCACATATCAACATAGCCGATTTTCCATACCTTATACATAAATTGAGGGTTGACCATCGATATTCATGATATCGTCGTACTCGATTCATGTACGTAGAAGGTCTAAACGTGTCTTTAAGTGCGGCTGACTGCTGGTTTGCTATGATGTGCAATTAGATCAATAAAATGGGATTGATGTTTATCTTAATTGCACAAACTTGATTTAATGAATTACTACCACCCCTCCCCGCGCAATTAAGGATTGCTAAATTTATAGACGTTACATTAAGTAATGTTTCCACACACAGATGATAAGATTATTGCTTAAATGAAGTTTCCAGTAATACAATTTTTTACTAGTAATAGAGATTTGTAAATCCCCAGAGAGTGAAATGTAATGGGATATTTAACATTCCCATGATTATCTTTCGAGAAAACTGGCAGACATCCGACTGGACAAACCAAAATATTTAAGGACATTTATTAAATTTACCTGTTAGTCTTACCCGTTATAGCCTTATTGATACAGTACTTAAAAGTTTCTTTACCGTCAGAATAAGATAAAATACACAAAACACGTATTACTCGATATAACGTTAAAAATTAAACATTAGTACTCGTTCCATCTTAACTGATTTATTGGAGAAAATGAATCAAACCTAATTCCGCACAAATGGGAAGAACGGTCCGCATAAAATATAATTGACATATATCAGTCCAAAAAGTTCAAAAATGCGAAACATATATATGCATAGTTTTGCTTGATGTTTGGCAAGCCTAGGATAATTACATTTCACGAGTAACTTGATTTTACTCGCACAGTTAGGGAAACCGTCGATTAATTGAAATCACTTCCAAATAGGGAAGCATTTGTATGACATCCAACTCAATCAGTGAACAAAAAACTAAATTAAAAATCCGAAAGACCATATTTTAATGTAAACCCGTTTGTAAAGAATATTCTGTATAAGTGTAATAAAAATATGAGCTTAATTCTATACAATATTGTTTAAGGTGTACAATTGCTCCATTACATTGAAAACGAAACTAATCTAAAATCATCTCACCACTTTCCACATTCCACACGTAGACACAACCGTCTTCTGCTCCTGCTAGAACAAACGTCCCACACGCAGTTATACGGGCTCGAATAAGTTCCTTTGCGTTTAATGTTCCATGAAATCGAGTCATTATGACACCTCTTCAGAAAAGCAGAATAAAAAAATATAATATATGTTACATTAGAAAAACGTGGTTGACAGGTTAAATTAAAATGCAGATATTATGTCATTTAATTTTGCTGTGAAATATATTTACAATAAGTAAGACAATTGGCTCCACTAAATTCTGAATCATTTTCAATAATCCGCTACTAAATACATTTTCGTTTGCTCGCCTTGACAAAGTAGTACTATGAATTAATTTGATGCAAAGATGTATACGTAAGCGGAACTTTATTAATGGAAATTATCTTACTATTCAAAGTGACATTTACGATTATTTAAGTCACATTTGCGAACATTAGATAAAAACCAATTCATTATTCTATCCAAATAATCCTACAGCATAGCACGCTTATCGTCAGCTGCACGTTCTGACGCGTTTTGACCTTCATTGGTCATTTTATTAGTGCATCTAGACAGAGTGACTGCTTGTCTATGTCATTGTGTGGTAGTTCAGATGCCTAAACTTTGTTGGATATAGCGCAGCGCTGCCTTAATCTTTTGTTTCATTCCGCCTTTTTCTTGTGCGGGACAATTGATAGAACTCGTAGGTGGGCAAAATATTGAATCTTTTACATTTCCACGGGCGTAGAATTTGTTCTGCCTTGATTGCCCGGTTCTTACTTGTCCCTTCACTCTGAAGCCGTCAATCAGCTGCCTGTCTGATAATGACGTTGGAACCAGGTTTTCCGAATTTTCCTGATTTGCATAACTGATTGTTAAAGGACTGGTTAGTTATTTTCATGTAAAATTTATCGGCTTCATTTAAATGCCCACTGTTTAATTATTCGCCTATTCATGTTTTTCTATTAGTATATATTCTGTGTGCTTGTTGATTAATCTGTTACATTTTGAGACCTACTGGATGAAGTTCGATTTGTACTTTATTTTGACCACCGAAAGTATAGAAAGTAAAAAATCTTAATTAGATTTTACCATTTGAACTTCGTATTATGGTTACATAGTACACGTTTTTTATTAACCGATTTCCATATTATTTGATAACCTAGATTAGCGTAAAAAGAAATAGATAGTCGCTTGAATACTATTTGCAATTATCTTGTGTGAATTTTGCCTTACGTGCTAAATTTTTAATTGTTTTTATTACACCTTTCATTGAATTATTTTCTAATGAATTTTTCTGTGAGGCTATATCAGCCAACAGTGGTTGACTATTTGTAGTTTCTAAATCCTGTTACTAAATCCGTTACTGAGTTTTATCTTCTTCATTGAAATTGGGGCGCTCGTTCTAACCGGATTGAGTAGGCAAGAATGAGTCTGCAATATTGAAGGTTGACTATGAAGACAAGTCAGCTATAGGATGATGGAGCAACTTGTGGTGTTTCAATGAGCGATGACCACTAAAAGCATCATCCCAAAAATACTAAAACTGTAATTTGTGTATAAAATTTAATTGAAAAATTATCATTACTTGCGCAATCAAACACAACTTAATATATTTTTTTTCGTCTTGTGCTCACACATGTAAGTTAGGCCTCCTATGCGTATTCTCTCAGTGTTAACAATAATCGTGTCACCTAGACGAAAATTAATTTTTGCCAACTCTTCGGTTAAATTTTTCATCTGTCCGAATAACATACGAACCAGTTCTTCGAATGAAGAATGAGAAGCAACCCCTTCACTTGACACACTTTCTTTATTAAGCATATTCATATAAAGGTGTTCAATAGTAAAACAAATTTACTTAATAATTATTAATCTCTGAGACTCGGCTGCTGCCTCCAATAATCTCTTGATGCTTCTTCATGTCCAATCTTGCGCTTCTACGGGGTAATACTCTAGAATTCACATAAGCCTTAAATTGGACCATTAGCGTGTTTAAGTCCGAAATGTATTAATTTTTATTTTCCGAAAGCAACTAAAATTTAGTCGTTTCCGTCAATTTCGAACAAAGAGATTGCTGAATCAGACTATATGACAGCCACAATGATAAACTGACTTTACTTAATAAATTTTTAAATTTTGAATTGAAGGATATTACTATTTTAAATAGATTAAGAGAAAGGCAAAATGAAACGTGTACGAAAAAGTAGATGGCAATTCATCTTGTAAAACAAATTAACTTGTATAAATATATTTCTTTGTTTTGAGTCATGAAAACAAAGCTTTGCTTTATAATAGAAGCATAGCATAAATGGAAATCTAGATCTTTCGCGTGGTGGATTCGGGAAGAGTCTAGGCCAATAAACCTGAATTAAACAGGCGTTTCGGCTGGAATCTGTTTTTAAATTTACTGCTACAGAGTTTCGCCCATTCAAGTGTCCTCTGCTCTGTGTGTGTACAGTGCGACCTGATTCGGTGTGTATTATCGCGAATAATACTATCCAACGATGAGATTTCTGGTCCACCTATCCTGCGGTTCCAGCCATTCCCTGAGTTGGTACTGTGTAAATCTGACCCCACCTCAATGAGTCGATTTTTGTGAGAAACTCTAAAAACGCCACCAGTATAGCCATAAGATTGATTAAGGCGTACAAACTAGTATACCAACGTTAAGGCCCTGTCACTGGTAATGCTATGTTTCGTGCACTAAATTATAATTTAAGCAAAAAAGTCAATGCATTCAAATTTGTAAATACTGCAACATTTTCGGTTTTTAAATGCGATTGCGAATTTCGTAAAGTTTTTAACACCGAATTTTTCCATTTTTACAGTTAAAAATCATTTTTGCTAAATGCAAAAGCTAGAGTCAAAGTTGACACGTAGATCCAGATTTAAATTGGTGTCCTTTGAACAATTATGGGAAATCATGTAAGAAATTAAATTATTTGTACAAAAACTTGAGTGCACGGAGCAGTGAAAATTTCCCAGTATATCGTATTAGCTACGTCGAAGTTGCACTTTTAATATAGTACAATTTAAAAAAAAATAATTAGAAAATTGTTATAACAGTTTCTAACAAATTTTGAATTGATAGCGAAATAACAAGGAATAATATTTACCTTTTTGCTGCTTTTGCTCAGAAAATGTTTAAATGTATACATGTGCCATACAACAAGTATCTTTGGCAGGGAAACACACATGTCGTTTTCAAAGTTTGCTTTTCTGAATTCATTTTAAAATGTCTTTACATCATTCACCGGAGGCATAGGCTCCGAAGGCTTTTCACACAAATAATAAAATTATAAAATTACCACACTTTTTGAAAACAAATTTATTAAACCAGCGATCCTGCGTTTTATTTTCTACATTTATCAAAAACTGTGAAGTCCGAATTCCATTTGTCTCAATATAATTAAAACTTGAGCACACGCGAGACCTCAGCAACAGTCAACTAGGTAAATTACATTTCTGAAGCGTTTTAAACGGCTAAGAGTGAACAGAATAAATGTTCACTTTTTGAATGCGAGCTTTAATAAAATGCACAGCACTCTTCCCATGTGCAAATATCTAGAAAGAAGTTTTATTAGATACAAACATTATTTATTTCTCGTTTTCTCCTCAAATACTTCCAAATGAAATTTTGGAATTTATCCCTCAAATAAATTCGATATTAATTTTCGATCAGCATCTGAATTGATATTTAAACAAACATCCGGCTTATAGCCTATAAGCATTGAGTATAAAAACTGGTTTAAGATGAGTTCCCAATAAGGACGAAACCGGTCTGCTGGAAGAATCGCCTTCTACACACTATACAATGTTTAGTTTATACTGACACATGTATGTACATAATAGGCCAGGTGTTTATATCAAGTTCGCAACCTTGATTAAAAAGTAATTGTTATCACCGCCCGCGCAACTCATGTTCGTTTAATTATATAAATGTTCATTTCAATACCACTTCCTCATGTTACGTGGTATCTGTTCGATAATGACAGATTGGGGATGGTTAGTTGGAACTTTAAAGCTAAATGGATGCTATATAGACTACCTAAACGAAAGGTTAACCAAAACACATTATTTAGTATGCGTCAGACAAAATTGAAAAAAATGAGCGATGTGTAATAAATAAAATTATTATAAGCCCGTTTAATTGTTGAGGCCGTTGCGCAGAAGCTAAAACCGGTTGGGTCACCTACACTAACAATGCACGGACTACTAAAAACAGACAAGGTTATCCTTTGAGACAAATATTATCAACGTTCAATTCCTCTAAGCATGCATTGCTTAACCAGTCAGTCCGTATATCGAAACGTTGACGATACCTTTGAGTTTATTAACAATTCAAGATATACATCTTAAAAATAAGATTACAGTGTATTTTAAAGTGACGAATTTGTTTACAAATGCTTTCATTGAAAAAAAACTATTGTCATTATGTTTAAGGTAGTAGATCAAAACATATTATTATATCCGGTCCTAGTACAAACTGTACACAAATTTATTTTTCTATGCAAGAAAGATATAGAGTTTTGTTTTAATGGATGTATCCATTAACAAGTTGGTGGTGTGGAAATAGAGAGCCCCTATACCTAGTTACCCCGAATATTTTCATAGGTCATCTTGAGGACACATCAATAAAGAATGACAGCATAGTGTGAACAATATATACGATATGTGGGTGTTATTTTCCTTGTTTTTAAAAACAGGTCACAATCACGAACACTAATTAAAAGTTTAAAGAAAGCGCATAAAAATCAGTTTCGCATCCGGGCATGATAAAGACAACTGTCTAATTAAGCGAACATTGGTTGCGCGGGCGGTGATAAAAATTACTGTAATCAAGGTTGCAATCTTGATATAAACACCAGACCCATTATTTACATACATTTGTCAGTATAAACTATGAATTTTATAGTGTAGGAAAAGCAATTCATCTAGTAGACCGGTTTCGTCCTTATTGGGAACTCATCACGTACTAGCTCTACCTAAAGGAAAGGCTAACAAAGAAGCAATAGTTAGTAAATAACTGAAAATTGTGTGTCGTGTGCGGCAGGGTCTCTCAATGGTTAAAGCACCAGATTCCGAGGCAGACGTGCCCAGGTTCGTGCCCTGTCCGCGGCAAATTTTGACCAGTACGTGATGAGTTCTCAATGAGGACGAAACCGATCTACAGGATGGATTTCCTTTTGTACACTATACAATTCGTAGTTTTTACTGACAAATGTATGTACATAATGGGTCAGGTTTTTATATAAAGATCGCAACCTTGATTATAATAAAAGACAACAGTCTGAAACTTCTGCCATACTACTAAATAAATATGCTTAATGTAAAGAAAATAGAACAATTTACCATAATGTACAATATTTGCATTATAGCTATCTCGTGCTATTTTATTAAAAACAGTTAGCGACTGTTTTACAAGAACTGACAGATTTGTCAATCAAGATTCAGAAGATGAATATAATAAGGCAAAAAATCATCTATTGTCTAATGGCTACCCTAGACAATTGATTGAGTAGATTATTAACAAGGAAAGTCAAAAGAGCTTTAAAAGCTACATGTTGCATGATAGGGAATAGATTAATTACATTTTCCTTTTTGGACGCAATAAGGTGTTTGCATCCACTGTCCTCCTTACGATTGCAAATAGTTCGACTTCCAGTTTCGGAAGCCTTTTCAACGGAAGGCACATCCCACAAACGATTTGACAGTCAATATGTAAAGTGGAAAATTTAGTTTAAACTGCTTCATTTATTATTGTTGTTAGATCTCTTAAGCATAACTGCCTTTTCACTAAGTGGAAAAAGTCAAAAGAAACAGACGAATTTTTTACTAGAAAATAAAGCAGATTACCTGAATATCCCATTTAAGGGGATGCAGTTTTTTAAACTATGACACTTGCTGTTACCAAAAATGAAAGAGAAATAGCCGTTGATTTAGGCCTCAAATAGTAATTACCAATATGCATGTGCAAGTAATTGATCAACGTACGTAGGCTGATCGACTAGACTGTTAATTACAAGAATATAATAACCTTACAACTTAAGCACCTGTTTCAAATCAAGCGGTGAATAAAAATCTACAATTGCGCGACATGTCGTTGAAGCCCTATACATATGTTCTACAGACGTAATTTTTAAGTTAATTACTAACTGCAATAACAGAAATTAGTTAACCAAACATGAAGCTTTATAGATAAACGAACTACAGCTGGATTTACGCAAGCAGAAAAGAGCATGTTTGCGCATTCTGCTTGAAATGGAGGAGATGCACGCAATCCATTGGTTATTCTCATACTAAACATTCTCTCCATGTTTACCGTTTTCTACTTTAATTGACCCTTCAATATATATGTTTATTCATTTGTAGATACTTGAGGAGAAAATAATAAATAGAGTTCTTGTATATACTATAATATTTTACGATGAATTTAAATAATGAGCAATCCATCTGTCAACCCGTTTTATTGTGAAATACTACTACTCTCTGTTTTTAGTACTGATCGGTTGCGGCTTATCTGTTGTACCGTTATACAGTTAAATAATACACGAATGGAAGACACAGCTAAAAACTTAGCTAAGAATTTCTACCACAATCATAGAGAGGTTGACAAACTTTCTGTAGTGTTATTACGATGCAAATTGAATGTAGGACTGGATTATACGTTTAATCACTTTGTATACTAATGAAGAAAATTGTCAATGTTTCTGCCTGGTATTACGTGTTATTTTACCGGAAGAAAGTACTTTAGAGTTTCTAGTTCCCGAGGCAAGTTTGAGTTGCTAAACAGATATATATATATATATATATATATATATATATATATATATATATATATATATATATACCGAATATGTACAAAAGTGAGATTGTACTGCACTATTTTCCAACATTCCACATCTAAATATATAGTGAGTAAATGGCTTAATACCGGATCTTACTGATGAGTCATCGGTAAGCACGTAACGAATGTGAACGAGATTATACATTCCGTTCAAGCTGTCTTTGGTTTATTCTTCTGGTCATATTTCAACTAATTTGTTACTAGGTATGTATCATGTAATACGCAATCGCATATATAATGGTTCTCCGCCACAAACTTTACCAAACTAAATGGATGTAAACAATCTTAAGCCGGTATCTTGCTACTGAAAGCTGTATAACAACAGAACGTGTTCTTCTCTTGATTTATACTACTCGAGGATAATGTACACCAGAAAACGATGTGTTCACATGTTTATGCTAAGGAATTAAGTCATTTACAATTCACGCTGTTTATTAATTGATAACTTGTTTGAGCCCAAGTATATATATATCAATTGATGAGCACAGTTAAGTATGTTTGGTTTTGAAGAGCCGACATTTTCGCATTAATGTATTAGGTATGGCGCACCTAGTAATAAATTAGTTCAAATTGGATCAGAAGCATATGTTAAAGTCAGCATGTACAAAAGGTGTAATCTCAAGCACACATATGTTTCATGTTTACTTAAATCTCATACGTAGGAGCCGGCACTACGTCCCATATCCAATGTACATTTGGTCAAAAACTGTGGGACAATTGGACGGTGTATCTTTCATACGTATGCGCATGGAAGCATTATTAGAACATAGTACAAGTTGTCTTCAGCAACAAAATTTCAAAGCTGACGCGCAATGTATACAATATGCACAAAACATTTAAAGATTATCAAAACTAATAAAATATCAATTATAGTATCGGTAATGTTAAAGTATAATTCAAAATCACTGCACATATAATGCGCGTATAAGCAATTAAATCGGCGTAGGTATTTCTATCAATCATAATTGCTTTCCAGTTGACTTAATATGTACGGAGATATTCGATTTCATTATTTATATAAAAAAAAGTAAATATATAATGTTAAGTAAAGTCCAACGTACAGGTAAATTATCATCCGTCAGTGATTGCAATGGAAATACAATAGACTATTTTTTTCGTCTATTTCTGTAATGTTTTACAAAATAATTTCTTTTTTCCGATTTTTAAAAGTTAGCAAGTGTTTTATACTAAACAAATTCATGGGTCTACGCGAAGCAATCCGATTAGTTTTCAAGCAAATAACTATCAGGCAAATTAATTTAAATTGTGTATTTACAGTAATGTTTAGCTGAAACAGGCACGTACAGTCTGGCGTGATATAAATTGCCTGATGTTGATTTTTGGAATTCCAATTTCATTGATTTATATTTTCAAAAACAGAAAATTATAATTTATATAAACATTTTGTAAAACCTAAAATGATATAAGATTTCGCGAATACATCACATGTTATTAATAAATAAGGAAGATTAAGAAGTCATAAATTTTAATCTAGAAATTTTGTGCACATAAACACATTTCGAATTATGATTAGAAGAGTTTAGGAATTTGAGAAAAATTGATTAATAACAATTATTTAATTGTGCAGCCAAGAAATCCAACCAATTATAACGTATGCGAGACTGCTGGTTGCGATAGCCGAATATCTAATTTGGCTTTCCTTATAGATCCATTACGGTTTGATTTTCGCAAGCAAGTTTGCGATCGTGCTCTGATGATGACCTTGGTTAATTTAAACGCGTCAGTACGTGGTACTCACGGTAGCTTTTGTGGCGAAAGTTGCAGAAACTTAATAGTCGTGACTGCAAAGAACTGGTGCTGCCGACATTTCCAGTCAAGTACAATGTACGCAAGACTACTAGAGGTGAGAGCCGCGTATCTCATTTTGCTTTCCATCTATATGATTTGCCGTTTGATCCTGCTAAGTGAGTATAAATTCGTGCTCTGATGATGACCATCGTAAGTTGAAACGCGTCATTACCTGGAACTAACGGTAGTCCTGCTACGTTATGCGACTGGATAGATGCAATGATATGATTTTAATCTCAGGCTCGCAAACTTCATTTGAAGGACTGTTTGCACCATCCGTGCAAGCAATGATTGATTAAAAATTTACATCGTTTGAGGATTTTTTATTAGAATTAATTGTATTGTTAACCTGTCGTGTGACATCGTAAATCTGCCACCAGTCACGCGTACTGACGCGTTTCGACCTCATTTGATTCTTTAAAATACATATTTTCAGGTATTTCAATTACGATATTTATGGTTGTCCGTTCGTTATACTATTATTGACAGTGCTTCTGGAATACTTTGATTAAATCTCTTCTCGAGTATGTGAAAGTTGAAAGATTTGGTGAGATTTAAACGTTAATTTTTAGTTGGTCTGCCTGTTGAAAGGAACTGATCTGATGAGTGAACTATCAAGTCTAATCTGGTATCACCCGATAACCTGTCTTTGAAAATAAATTTGCTGTTAAGAATAGAGTGAGATTATTTTCTCGAAAGCGAGTGTCTCCTTTATTTGCAAAATAAACCAAAACATTTTTTCGTGTTTAAATTAAATAGATTTATTTTTTAGTCCTACCATCATTCTCGATTACCAATAAGCATAGCTGCCGGATTTGGAATCGATTTAAAATTAAAAAAAACATATGTCTCATTTATAGAAGAATTTGATTTATTTGGTTATAGAGGATAAATTATGAGAGATATTAGTGAACTTATAGTTAGGTGAATTGGTGAAATCAGCTTCGAGACGATGAACTTGTACGCATTATATGGAAGAGAGGATTGTATAACATTAATTCATTTGATTAGAGCCATAATGCAGGTGGAGACTTATGTCTTCTGGATAGGTGCAGATATTCTTTTTTAGTATTAAAATAAATTTAAATGCTCATTTATGGAAAACCTAAGTACAATATTTAAAAGAATACATTTCTATGAACAAATTTCATTCCCCATTTCTCTATAAGGCACAGGATGCAAATATATTTGCCAAAATTAACCTTGTGAAAATGTTGGTATCAATGCAGGAAAAAATCATACAACAATATAAACTTTGTAATCAAGTGATAAGAACAGATAACTTTTTATTATTATGCACGTGTGGTTTTCACCAATATAACACAAAATAACAGTATAAAACGAATAAAATTTTTATTTTTCATTAAATTTAAAGTAAGTCAATTAATGTCTGGTATTAATCGATGGTGCACTGTAGCATTCTAGCTTATTAAATAACTCGCAGTTTAAATCGTGAAACCAAAATTTGTACCATTTTCAGACAGACACATTCAAATTACACTAGGTTATTCACAATATTACCAATCAACGTTAATACATAAAGTATCAGAAATATAACATTTCTATGTGCATGTTCTTGGCTTAAACAGTAAGATCGCGTTTATGGTGCTATCAACATATAAGAGAGAGATGCTTAGAATGAAGAATAATTTAGACACCATCCCATTAGAAAACAATTAAAATCCATCAGTCAGCACTTGGATTCGATATTTATCGGATTATCAAACCATATGAGCGGCTCTTACCTCTAGCAGTCTCGCATACACTGAACTTGCCTGCTAGAGGTGAGAGCCACATATCTAACTTTGATTTCCAAATATATTCAATTCGGTTTGATCCTCGATAGTCAGTTTGCCGTCGTACTCTGATGATCATTATGGAAGATCAAAACGCATCATTGCGTTGCGGCTGGCGGTAGTTTTGTTATGTTGTTCGACGACTGGTTAAATACCATGGGATTGGTGTTTCCTTCAAGCTCGCAAACTTGATTTAAAGAAATTCTTACCACCACCTGCGCAATCAAGTATTGTTAAAGCTTCTAGAATATCTGGAAGTTATTACATCCAAATACAAATTATGGTAAAAATGAACTTGTAAGTTGGATGTTTTTGATTATATATATATATATATATATATATATATATATATATATATTTGTATGTATAAATAGGAGAAAATTTCAAATCATAGAAAAAGTTTAAATAAATAAATTGGACATACGCTCGAAGATCAAACATTTTCAGTGTACTGGCGCCACGTGTGCAAACCAAAATCTTCTTTCCATCAGGATGCATTTCAATGTGGTTGATAACATTACCCTTTTGCAAAGCCAAATCAATAGAAAATAGTATTATTAAAGTAATAACAAGCAATGAGTTACTACTAATCACACAAGTTTGCTCAAAATAACTTAAATTAGTGTGTTAAAATTTTAATTCTTAGATCAGCTTTATGAATATTCGTCATTCCATTAAGAAAAATGATTCACAATTTTGCAAATAAATACGAAAAAGTGTTATTTATAGAATTGAATTCGATGAAATGTGTATCAAAATGGTATAGATGCAAAACTAATGCAGTAATGAATTATTAATGTAAAAGACACTTAAGATATCTACTTTTTCTTATGTGGTGTTAATAGAAAGCACGTCGCTGGTCATATCAAATCTTCATGGAAAAGCAGGTAATTTCGAATTAGATTGAATCCAATAAATTACTCAGCGAATGTTTGGACGAAAATTGCTGCTTACATTGATTAAATCAAGATAACAGGCATTGTTCGTTTACCATGAAACATTCGTGGAAATGAATATTAATTGCGAATTCCAGATGTGTTGCAAAAATACTGTACACGCACTCACGCACCAACGCGAGCACACACCAACACGGATCTAGATAGTGGTATTGTTTGTTGTGGAGTGCTAATATATACGCAATTGCGTATTACGTGTTGCGCACCTAGTAATAAATTAGTTCAAATAGGACCAGAAGGATAAACCAAATTCAGCATGAACGAAAGGTATAATCTCATGTACACATGCGTTTCGATCATTTTGGCGGCTCGTAAGTAGGAGACAGTACTACGCCCTATATCCACTATATATTTCGTCAATAAATTTTGGACAGGTGGACATTACAAGCTCCTATATGAATGTGAATACAAACATTAATATAGTTAACTTAATATAGTCTTTGACAATGCGACTACAACGCCAACTCACTATATACAATATATAACGAACTTGCAAAAGGAAGCAAACACTGTGGTTGCCGAGTCATTTCACGGTATCAAGACAATGGATTTCAAGTTATAATAGCCGATATCGATCAAGGCCAGGATGTATGGCTTTGCTGGAGTAACAAATGTTGATAGGTAGTTGCAAATCTCAATTTTGTTGAAATTTAGCATATCTTGAAATCCATTGTGTTGGTATCATGTACCGACTCGGTAACCATATTTTTGGTACTATTTACTTGCTCGGTATAGATTATATATAAAGAGACGGCTATGAAATCGCATTTTCGAAGACTTTGAACTCCATTAATGCTTAGATACACATTCGTATAGGAGATTGTATCGTCCATCTGTCCCACATTTCTCGGCCAAATATATAGTGGGTACTAATGGTACTAATGAATCGCCAGTAAGCACGAAACGAATGTGTACATGAGATAGCACCTTTCGTTCATGCTGACTTTAGTTTATGTTTGTGGTCCTATTTGAACTAACTTATTACACGAATCAAACGGTTTTCTTTTTATAATTAAATAACTAATGAACCCGCATGGAACTAGCACATATGAATTTCTCGAATGGAAATATTATCATCCTTTAGCGTTATCGAAGTTTATCGGGTAGAACAACAGATTTTTTTCCATCGGTGAATTAATGTATTACCTAGCATATTAGAGAATCTGAATAACAAAACAAATAATCACCAGCCTGAATTGATTACCGACGGATAGCAAATCCTAGCAACAATGAAATAGTAAAAGGTTTTCTGACTTCAACGGCGAGCTGTTGTCTGACAACTTGATGAAATTCATCGATTTATGGATTGATAGAAGACTCATTGATTACAATATAACACATACCTTTTCTAGGCGCTTTGTATCAAAATTTGTTTAAATTAAACCATCAAATATACTATTCTTTGCTAAATACAATTTCGATTGCAAAAACAAATTACAAGTAAAAAAATACTGATGATGTTCTTAAGAAACATTAATTGAACTTTTAATAATAATAGAATATTGAATCAGTAACAAAAGAAGCCAACAGAAGGCATTATAGCATTGTTCGTTAAAAGAGAACAGTCAAGGCTCTTTTTTCTAGGGGATGAGTTCTTTTATATCCGTGCTAAATGTAATGTTTAAGGCAGCTGATGTGTTATTAGATACATTGACAACTCAGCCACTTAATAAAAAAGTAGAGATGTTAGTCTGGCCCATTGAATGCAACATCACTATTGCTAACCTAGGCTCGATGATATCATGACCCTAACTGTTGTAGTTCCTTCTATTGTAACTACTTTATAGATCATAGCATAAAATAATGCGCTTTTTGTATCTGGTAATAATTTGTGTGCGCTTTGACCTAGAAGGAACTGACTTGAATAAACTGACTTAAGCATATTTACTTTAGTAACATATTAAACAGAAGCCTGTGACTTAAGTAATTTTAGAAGGGCGTATCCCCAACTTTGCTCTATTTAAATGGAAAGTTTTCCACCATTATTCCTACCTATACTTTTTACACCCATTTGCTCTCGTGAAAGCTTTCACATATTTATCTAGTACATTGTAATTGGTGGAAAACTATCTAAAATTACCCGTATTAAGTTTTCCCTGTTTATATTCTTTTAATAGTTCTGCCGCCAGGCAGTTTGTTATTCCACAGACCGCATAAGGTGGAACTTAAAAGGCATACTGCCTCACTTAGATAGAATATTCATGCTTGTTCTAATTGAATTATAAAGGGAAGTTGAAAAATCCATTCAGATTTGAGAACAAAGGAAAACTGTGCTTATTAAAGTTTTGTTCCGTGAATAGAACGGCTGAAAAATATTTGCTTTATCGATCTCGACACTTAAAATTCGTCGAAGTTATATTGAACGTGTTTTAATTCACAAGTTTGCTTTAAATAGGGATAACCTATTGCTCGTTTCTTTGATTAAACATTCTGTTCTATCAAATTTATGCAATTAAAGAAATAAACGAAGTATTTTTTTATGGACCAACTTCCGCTGCTCTATTTGTACGGCCTCGAACTGTAGCTTTATTGAGATTAACTCTATAAAGAATACAACTGATATGGCTAGTAGATTTCGCAATGTTTAATTTAAAATTGCAAAAGAAGTTAGTTTTGTATTAAATTTAGAAAAATCACCCGCTTATAAATTCGATCGCTTGATTGCATGATGACCCTAAAACAGACAGACACACATACACACACCTATGAGTCTACAAGCGACCACACGAGCCCGCATGCTCAAGTTTACGCGCCTGTTCAATTCAGTTCTATTAGTTCATGCAAAAGATTATTTTTATTCAGATGTGGATGAAGAACATAACAGCTAATAGATTTATTAATTGTTATATACTCTTGGTTGCGGAGAACTACAAATAAATCTGTGCAATTATTCCATTGGTATTGCGAATCAAGTAATCATCAAATTCAAGTGGAACCAGAAGGATATGCCAAAGTCAGTATGAACAACAGGTATAATGTCATGTAAACGTGCATTTTATGCCTACAGACGATTCTTCAGTAGGAGTCAGCACGGCGTTGAGAAACGTGATAAATGTGGTAAACCAAGACCAGAGTATAAATCTTTTCTGGAGTAGCAGGTTTTCAGATGAAAATTGGCCTGTGTCAAAAATCAATGTCTTGGAACCTTTTGCAAACTTGACAGATAATAAGCCTTATACGAAGTTGACACTACCAATGGTTTAATACATAAATGTACAGGATATAGCACCGTCTAGCTTCCAAACATTTCGTGACCAAAATTAGTGGGTTTGGAGAATACTGTCTGCTCCTAATGTTCAGGTGCTTGAAAGCACAATATGTGTTTCTACATAAGATTGCACCTTTTTGTTGATGCTGACCCTCGCTACCCGTCTGGTTCGGGATGAATTAACTTGCACCTAGATTCAGTAAATTTTATTTATTTGTCGTTCCTTACTTCGGCAAAATCCGACGGAAATCCGTCTGGTTTGTAGTATATAGTTTTCAAACCGTTTGCTTGTTTATGATGGAAGTTTCCTCTAATTTAGCAGCTGTATTAGACAGGCAATTCTCCTAAATTCATTTTTTTCGAAATAAAACAATCCTCCTCACACAATGTTCTGTGTAAATGTGGCCTCTCCATAGTTAGCGATGTTGATCTATTCAACTGTAGAGAGCTGGTACTCAGCACAGACGTTTAGCAGGCTCTTTCATGCCAAGGCAAAGAAGATCGACAAATAGGTTCATGTCATACCAAGAAGAAGAGTCCAACTCAGTACGAACAAAATATAAAATCCAATTTTTCTGTTCTGTTTTCAACCTTACTTGGACCATTCTAAAGTTAGTGCAGGGTATAATTCCTGTGTTCAAAAAATAAGTAGTCATTAAGCACCAAACGCATGCGTCAATCACTTATACGTACTCAGATTAATTTTTGTTAGCAACAATTCTAAAATAAAGCAACGCCTAAATGTACCACATAGCATACTTTATGCAGAGAGGCACAAAAGTTTGGGCTGCAATTTACAACAATAGCCAGTTTATCGAACGATAGCAGCGCCTCAGTTCGATCAGGGGCTAAATATTGGTTGGAATTCTTTTATCATTAGCACATTAAAGTATTTGTATACTGTGCAGTGAATACGCGAGAAAACATTTCAGTAAACACAGCCAACAACAATGAAACAAGGAATGTATAAAAAACTGAGTCCAAAAACATACGTAGAATGTAAAAACACGCTGCTTTAACAATATCCATTATCATAAACTAGGAAGACGATAAAATAATAATATTATTTTTTTTAAAAGAATCTTACCAGTTACAGATATGCGTACAATGACTAGTACACGAAAATCAACTGCTGAAAACGAAAATAGCAGCAAATACTACGCGAAACACAAATTTATACATTTCTGAATATATCAAAAGAAAACCAAAACAGATTCAAGCATAAAATCTATTGGACGAGTAATTAGCATTTAGACGTTGCTTAGCGCCCGAACAACATTCGTAGAGTTATAAATTAATTGCTATGCCTAACCAGGGTTAAACAGATTCTGGCGTTTAGACGATGCTTCGGCCAGTTATTCTCAAATGTTCATTCATTTCTCTGGGCCACACCAGATATACATACCATTCAACACACACAGAAATGGAAGCAATACGGCACAAATTAGTTATTCAATCTAGTTGATGTAATTATTGAAGGGGGTGGAGTTGAGATTAGTCTTACTGACGGCATTACACACGAAAACATACAGACAGGAAAATGAAAAATATAAAAGGTAAACTGGCTGATAAATTAAAATGGATAAATAAGACAGTTTTCGATGTAAACCATATGTAAAGTTTTCTTACCTCGAAAGAAAATGTGCATAATGGGCATCTAAAAAAAAGTTATTCAATATAGGTCAATGAGGGTATGCGAAATTCGGAATGAATAAAGGTATAATCGCATTTACGCATGCGTTTCGTGCTTATTGATCATTAATCACTACGAGGCGTAAATATGCTCCACGCCAACCGTATAATTGATAAAGTTATGTTGAGTGCCTGGGCAGAATACGTTTTTTACGCATGTGGACAACAGCAGTTCTGAAATATAATTCAAATAAAGTAGTTCTAGGTGCAACTTCAACGAAAACTCAAATATATGTATATAACTTGAAGTTACCGTCAACATTAATTTAGACTGAAAATGAGAATAGCAACCATTCTGAGTATTTTGAAATTTCGCAATTACTCTATATTCTGTCCTTTAATGACATCAGCTACAACATTTTCAGATGACATTTAATTAACTGTATTTTTTCTAGCTTCTCAGTTGTGAGGAGTTAAAATGCGAGCATTTATTAAATATGCATGGCGCACCTAATAACAGGCTACTTCATGTAATTAAACCTTTTGTTTATACTGACTCCGGCACTTCGTTATTCACAACCAAGAATATACGAGCAACTACTGCAGTCATTCAATTTTATTGGCTAACCAATTAACGTTGATATAATTAAATAAGCATTGATTGCGCGGGCGACGGAAAACAATTACTTAAATCGAGGTTTCGATCTTGATATAAACACCTGGTCCATTATGTAAATATATTTGTCAGTATAAACTAAGTATTTTATAATGTATAATAGGCAATTTATCCAGTAGACCGATTTCGTCCTTCTTGGGAACTCATCACGTACTGGCCAGAATTTGTCGCGGACACGGCTCGAACCTCAGCACGTCGACTTCGGAATCTGATGCTCTAACAACTGAGCCAATCTGCCGTACTCCAAACACTCCTAGGTGAATTGCCTTTTCCACACTATACAGTTTTTAGTGTATACTGAAAGTATATGTACACAATGGGTCAGGTGTTTATATCGAGATCGAAACCTTGATTATAGTAACCAATTAACAGGAATGCAAAATATACAAACCAAAAGGCATCCTTTGTTTAATAAATACTGTAAAATACAGTGAACCCTCTCTAATTCGCGGATCGATTGTCGCAGATTCACGACATCGCGTATTTCTTTCATTATATTATGTGAGATAATAAGAAAATATATCGCGGATTTTCCGGCAATGTCGAAAATAGTCGCGATGTATGAAGACCAAAAATTGGCCATTACGTTCTGAGGACTCCAAAAAGCTTGAAGTATTCGACCATTGGTGCCTTAGGTACATCACAAAGACAAAATGGATGGACCGAGTGTCGAACGCATCTGTTCGTCACCAATGCGGTGACATCATGCAACTATCCGTCTGGATCCAACATCGTCGACTTCAATGGTTCGGGCACGTACTACGCAAACCCGAAGACGAACTGGTACGGCAGATGATGAACCCAGGTCAATGTGCAAACTGGCGCCGCCGCCGAGGTGGGCAACTGAAGACATGGCTTGCAACAATCAAATCGGACATGGAACTCCTAGGTTTACGCAATGTTTATGGTCCGCGTCACTGGGAGCGTCATTGGCCCTCTTTATGTGCCGAAATGGCTGCCAACCGCCCGGCATGGAGAGGCTTAATTCGGGATATCAATGGAGCCGGCTTATCCTCTAAAAGGAGTCAGCCGCAGTAAAGTAAAGTAAAGTACCAAAAATATTTTGTTAATTCCACAAAATATTTCATTTTTTTCATTAAATGAACTGTACGTACAACAGCTCTGTATCCGCGTACTTACTACCCTGTTTTAGATTAGGGTCCTGCACATACGTGTTCTGTAAAAGGGTGGTTTGTTCACAGTACGTATAGGGAGGGATTTAAAAGTCCGAATACATGTTAAATAAGTACTGTAAATATGGTGTCCATACATCACGGATTTTCAGCTATCATGGCCGGTCATGGAACGTATCTACAGCGATAAACGAGGATTCACTGTACGCCTTATAGGAAAAATTAAGATAGACGTAATAGAGAGGTATAGGGTTGCAAGAAGCTCCTGGCAAGTTCAACTACATGCCAAAAACGTGTGGACGATATGAGACAACGGAAGTGGCAATTTGACTATAGGATGATAGAGCAATATGTGGTGGTTCAACAGGCGTTGATCACTGAACCTAGTACACAAAATTTATACGGCAATATGAGTTGGTTGGCTTTTTATGCACAAAAAAAGTTTAAAATCATAGATGCATGCAGACTGGTGCTATTTTTATCATAAATCAAATACACAAAGTTAAGAAAAAAATTGACTCCTGATAAAAAAAACTCATTAGACCGAGATAAATGCGTTTGTTAATTTCAATTTCTTGAAAACTAAAATACCGTTGATATAATTAAACGAACATTGGTTGCGCGGGCAGCGATAACAATTACTATAATCAAGGTTGCGAACTTGATATAAGCACCAATCTCATTATGTACGTACATAAAGGGACAGGTGCTTATATCAAGTTGGCAACCTTGATTATAGTAAAATATCGTTTGCTATTAAGCATAAAAAATAGCTAACAATATTTGAGAATATACTCCAGTTTAAAAGTCTTTCGTTTGGACCTTACGAGTTTTTACAAACATAAGCAGATACGATATCATTAGCATAAATATAAGTCCGATAATGCCAGAAGAACAAATAGTTGTAAAATCAATTCCGAAAAGTATAATTTGACCATAAAGACTTCCAGGCCTAAACACCCAACAAATGCACACTGTTTTGTTATGCGATTGTAACTTTCACTTAATATTTCGCTAATTTGTTTTCTTTCAATCAATTCTCACTTTAATGTACACAAATGATCACTATGGATTAGGTTAAGCTATTGCCCGTTCATGAACAGGTCTAGAAAATGTTAAAACATACTTTTTCATTCAAACACATAATTTCACAATGCGTTTTATTTGTTAATCTATGAAAATAGCAACCAGTATTAAGGTTTTAACAAATTTAGCATAATTTCCAGGTTCCAACTGCTAAACAAAGTGCCAATTTGTTACTCTGATAAAAATCATCAGACACGTTTAAACTAACTTGAAATTCCTGGTCTTCGATTGTTTTCTCTAAAGTCCAGGTGAAGTTGTTAGACGGCAATTTACGAGATGGTTTCAATTCATTCTCAATTTTTGATTCATTCAAATTTTCATTGTCCACATGCCAAACACAAATGAGTCCACTAGCATCACCGGAGAACAAGCGTGTTCCTTTATCATCCCAAGTGACACAGTTCAAATATCGTTGATGAAAATGAAGTTCCTGCATAAGCTGAAATGTTAATTGATGAATTTTGCAAGATTTCATATTACACATTACCCAGTGGAGAACTGAACATATATTATAAATAGTGCAATTTTAAATCTTCTAATTTTGTCCTAAAATAATTATGAAACCAAATATTGCTATTGGAACCAATTTATAGCAATGCATAGATTTTTTTACTAATGCCATATTGACTTTGGCTAATTATATATTCTGGATTGCCAAGTGTTTACCTACGTGCATTTGTGTATTGTGCACGGCCAAAATAGTACCAAGAAAGGTTTTATTCCAAAATCAGCATGAACAAAAGGTAAATGGAATTAATGTGTGCGCTTTGTGCAGGAAACGGCACTATAACCCAAAGGTATCAGATAGTTCCTCCCATATTAGAGAAATAACTTTCTAATGGGATTGGCGTATAGTGTTCTCATACTGATAAATAATCAGTATGCACTTAACGAATGTGCCAAATGGATTACATATTTTTTGTGCTGACAGAGACGTGTACTCGTGATCTCCTATTAGCTAATATGTTACTGGATAAGCATAGCATATTGACATTGTAACCAAAACTTAAATATGTATTCAATATGTAGTAAATCGATTATCTTATTTATATCTACATAGCACATAAAAATGCAATAAAATCATAAGGTAAACGGTAAGTTGAATTTCACAAATATGAGTTATTACTTTAGCCATCTAATGATATTCACTTTAAAGACCTTGTGGAATTAAATTAAACACGTATGGTGTATTCTAATCCATCGGCAAAATATTGTAAAACAATTATCATTGCAAATGGTGATACGTTTCGACTTTCCTTGGTCATTTTTAGAGCTCAACGGCAAACTGTTTAATGAGGATGAAGCATTTTTATTCAGGTGTTGTGTACACAAGACTACTTCGGGTGAGCCACATGTCTAATTTTTCATATTATATATATATATATATATATATATATATATATATATATATTGGCTCGGTTCTTGTTAAGCAAGTTGCCGTCGTGCTATTTTGACGAACATGGAGTGTTGAAACATGTCAACAAATATGATCGACAGTAGTTTCACAGCTGTGCGACTGGTTCAATACAAAGAGATCTACGCATATATGAATCTCAAAAAAATTGTTTAAATAAGTTTTATTACCACACGCGCAATCAATGATTGTTTAATTGACCATTCATAAGTAGGAACCAGCACTGCGGTTAGTGATTAAATGTAAGTAATCCATGTATAACTAAGAATGAACACACGTCGCCTATATTATCAGGGGTTTGTTTCGGTACAATCTACATTTTTAAGCATTTATCAAAAGAATTAATAAATTTTTTCTTGGTCTCAAAATTTTCTCATCTTAATTTATATCAGACTTCTCCTGCTAACCTGGTGAACAGGATGTCAATTTGTTTAGCGGAGTGTTGTGTGCTAATGATGAGTATCCAAATTGTACGAAACACATTTGCCAGTTAGATTACATTAGTTCTCAAGTTGAATTGAGCATGTCCTTTTGACCACCTATTAACTAACATGTTTCTAGATACACGTAGCATAATAAAACGAAAAATTCTATTCAAATGTTACTAAATTGATCAGTTGTTATATATCTAAAGAGAAAATAAAACTGGAACCAAATCATGAGGTAAAATGGAAATTTAAATTGCTTAAATATTAACACAATAACAACGACCATGCGAATTTTGATATAAAAGTCATAATTAGGTCGCTTAATTAAACGCTCAGTTTCCCATTTTAATTAACAAACCTAATCGTGGCTAAGTGTATTTAAAATTTACTCATTAAAATAAAATTCTGTAGAAATCATATATCGTTAATTAACGTGTTTTGAATATTAAAATTCAGATTTCGAAATAATTAAGAAATAACTGAGGTCGTTAAAGCAGCGCAAATCATTTAAGATGAAGATGCTAAATTCGAATTAGGCATAGACACGATTATGTTAGAACACAAAGACAAGAAATATAAACCTAATTATAAAGTCAATTGTTTCAGGAAAGAGGTGATAGCAAACAACATCCGCGACAAATTCTGGACAGTTTGTGAAGAGTTCCCTATAAGGATTAAACCGTTCTACTGGATGAATTGCCTTTTCAATATTAAACAATTCTCAGTTTATACTGACAAATGGATGCATATGATGGGACTAGCACTTATATAAAAATTACAAACCGGAATTAAATAAACATCTTTATATGTTTGAAAGCAGGTCAAGAAGGAGAGACATTTCTGATTAGTCAATCAGATTGAATAAACAATTAATGACGATTCTACGTCAAATTAAAAAGAAATAGTTCAAAATTACACTTAAATGTTTATAGGACGGATATTTAATCAAGTAACCTTCTTAATTTGAAATCAAACAAATCGTATAGGATGAAGATTGGTGTCTTAAAATCAATGTCAATTAGAAACATTAGACTAACCGAAGAAAACATAGGAAGATTGAATTTGGTAGATTAGAAAAAACTAATCAATTCTAATTGGTACCATCTTAAGGTAAAAGAAAGAACGATAATGAAATACGTAGGGAAATTTAAAAATAAGATGAAACACTTTAAACCTAGTAGAAAAAGGAGGATCGCAGTGTCATATTAATGCCTTATTTTAAACTAAGCTGGAAAGTAAAATCAGTAGCATGAAAATACAATAAACGTACAAACTGAAAAATTTCTGTCTCTTTCTGATCACTAAACTTACTAATTACAAGCAGTAGATAGAACCGTTAAATACACCAGGAGTGTATGAAATTCTATACAAGGACTGTAATATTATGCATGCGAGTAAAAGCATCCGCAAAATTAAGGTAAGAAAAACTGCATATGAATATGGAAATTGTAATAGATAGGATTTTGAACATCATACAGTGGAATCTGGACATACAGTTAACTGGGATAGTTTTCGACGTATATCGAGATATGATCGAAATAGATCAAAACGATTGATTATGGAATCTACTGAAATTAAATCAAGAGAGGAAATAATGCAATAGATAGCGGCGGAACACAGAACGTACGGAAAATAGGAAGAAAGTTATAAAAACAATCATTGATTGCATGGGTGATCATAACAATTATTTGAATCAAGGTTATGAGATTGATAAAATCACTAATTCCATTATATATGCATTTGACATTACATAATTTAGTGAAGGCAATACATCCAGCGGACCGGTTTCGACCTTATTGTGAACTCTTCAAGTAATTTAACAATAATTGATTGTGCGAGTGGTGGTAACAATTCTTTAAATCAAGTTTTCGAGCTTGAAGTAAACACCAATCCAATTGTATTTAACCAGTCGTCGAACAACATAACAAAATTACCGCCAGCCGCAACGCACTGACGCGTTTCGACCTTCCATGATCATCATCAGAGTACGACGGCAAACTGCCTATCGAGGATCAAACCGCATTGTACATAAAGCTACAAACAGTTTTGTTCGTGAATGTATAGAAATTGAAAACATTTCCGTCAAGTCAATGTATGCGAGACTGCTAGAGGTGAGAGCCGCATATCTAAATTTGATTTCGATATATATTCAATGCGGTTTGATCCTCGATAGTTAGTTTGCCGTCGTACTCTGATGATGATCATAGAAGGTCGAAACGCGTCATTGCGTTGCGGCTGGTGGTAATTTTGTTAAGTTGTTCGAAGACTGGTTAAATACATTAGGATTGGTGTTTACTTCAAGCTCGCAAACTTGATTTAAAGAATTGTTACCACCACCCGCCTGAAAAGGAATAGGAAATGTCATTGTAAATAACACTAAGATGACACATAAGGCAAACTGTATTAAAAGTTATTTTTCAGTTTCACAAGTTTAATCTCTTATTCTGATTATTTGTCAATCTTCGATTTCTCTAGTCGTTTCTTGCCCTTAGATAGTACCACGTTAATTAACGATACCAGTGATTTATCGATCGCTGTCACATTTATAATGCTGCTCCAAGATTTTATTTCAATCTATTATCTAATTAACATCGTTAACAAACTGTAGCAATATATCTAGATGCGCTTGCAGCGTCACCCAATCTATCTGATAGTCGGTTTTATTTAATTGTCTAGATAGGTCCAATCTATGGATATTTTCACGTTTACATGCTTTTCTAAGCTCGCCTCTTTTTGCCTTTATTGTACCCATGATCTCTCACACAAACATAAGATTTTAGTCTACCCCAAGTTATTTTATATACTCAGATGTATTCACGGGTTCACTTGTCCCCTTTTTGTTTAGTTGTTTACCATAGTTCTTATATAATATATACATTTTAAAGATATTATTTTTTTAAATATTAATTGCGCGGGAAGTGGCAACGTTTATTTAGATCAAGTTTGCAAGCTGGATATAAATACCAATTTAATTATATTTAACCAGTCGAACAACATCAAAATTACCGTCAGTCCCGTATACTGAAGCGTTTCGATTCGCCATAATCAACACAACACTATGGCAAGCTGTTTAACGAGTATCAAACCGCAATACATATATGAGGAAATCAAAATTATGCATGCGACTCTCACCTCCAGTATTGTTGCATATGTTTACTTGAATGGTTATGTCGGCTGCTATCGTGTTCTGAAGGTGATCATGGAATGTCGAAACGCATCACTAATTATGAGGGACGGTAATTTTGCTGTTGTGCGTCTGACTATATACAATTGGAGTGGTTTTTATATTAAGCTCGAAAACTAGATTTAAAGCAAAGTTATCCTCTGGTTGTCCAATTTTGAAATTGGTATTAATATAGCCTTACGGTAATTCTATGGTCTTTATTGATTTTCATATTCTGTTTTTGAATCAAATTTCTTTATGATTCAAACTATTTTCGTTTATATTAGGTTCTATTGGACACCTTTCATTGAAGCATTCAAAGTCTGTTCCAGTAACGCACATATTCATGAATTATTTTCAGAAAACTCGCCTAGAAGAGGCACCGATTAAGTTGAACTTGCTTTTGGGGTTCTTTGATGAATATTTTGAAATTTGTCATCATTTCAATATTGAAACACAAAAGGTTGAACTGCATTTCACGAGACAAAAGAAGCAACGGATGAATTATTGTGTCTTGATTCAAAATTGAGGCGAAAAGGAAGGATAAACAAAAGTAAAATATTTTTGCGAAACTAGATTAATTGAAATTACGTGATCTGCGTTTTGACTAACACAGTTTTGATTTTTCAACAAAATATTTCGGCTGCTTTTATCGGCAGCCTTCTTCAATTGATCCATTCTCACCTGTTTTAAGAATGGTTGGCTTGCTTCATTAGTTTGGTTTCTTAAGACTGGTGAGAATGGACCAATTGAAGAAGGCTGCCGATAAAAGCAGCCGAAATATTTTGTCGAAGAAAGAAAACTACTGGAAAACTACCCGTGCTAGTAAAGGAAGGATATTGGAAACGGCTGTATATAGGAAAAATACACGATTTTATATCCTCATTCATGTTTACTCTGATCAACCTAATGAAAATAGTCATTCTGGACTAAATACAAATTAGGAAGTCATCGAATAGCCAATTAGACATATAAATGAAAAAAAATGAAGAAGACTTAGGAGATGTTCAGTCCGAACAGATATTCACAAATGTAATAAAAATTCTAATGATTAAAAGTATAAAGACATTTGATTTAAATTTGGAAACGATAAAATATGAAACACTGAAGTGTAGTGATCCAAGACTTCAGTTGGACCGTAAATTCTCATCACATCATCCTTTGCCAGACTCGTTCTTACAGTTTTACGACTGTACTGGAGTTACAATTCCTGTTGTTTTCTATGTAAATTAGCTAACAGGACTGATTCCCAGGTTCCAATGCGCAGTCGAGACAAAGGGGTAAAGGCTTTCGCTGCTTGATCGGCATAGGTGAATGATGCATATTTTGAATTGTAAACTTGAAATTCCTTGTCCCAATTTCACACACACACACACACAATATATAGGTCTACGTAAACATATTAAAATCAATACAACTATACACCTCAATTGTTAAATTCATGCGTATCGAAATTACGTTAGTTTATCGGAATTATCGAGAAAACATAAATATCCGGTTAATTAAAAATTTTTGATTCGACTTGCTATTTAGTTAAGTAAATACTGTTAGGAATGCGCATACATATACATACCCGACATCGCTCTATATATGCTTATAGTTACTAAGTTAAAACTTAAAAAAATACACAATTCTATAGAAACATCCGATGTTTCATTGAAATGGAAAGTTATTTTCTCAAGCCAATGAATTTAGCACATACCTTATATTATAACTATCCTATCTCTCAATCATCAATTTACGACTATTTGAATCGATTGCTAAATTAATTTCGGAATGGAGGAATACAAGAAAATCGTCCTTGTGGTATGAAAATAAGCATTCGGAGATATATGGCATTGAGAAGTCTTAGAATAGCCCATTTGAAATTTTGAAAAGGTAAAGTGTGAAGACTTAAGGAGATATTCACGGAAAATGGATTTCCACAGGAGTTAATAGGTAGGACAATGGAGGATGTGATACCGAAATTCGACTCGGATTCCAAACCTAAAAAGCTGGAGAAACCACAAGATAACCATAGGACCTTGATAATATCAGATTCCATATGGAGTAGAAAAATAAGAACGTAAGGAGCTAAATATAATATTAGAATTATATTGAAACAAACACTTACTTTTAGGCAGTAGACTACAAAATCAAAAGGATAAACTGGAACACTCAAATACTTCAAGGGTATATGCAACACAATACTAGGGCTGTAGTCTGACGCATGTAGGAAAAACGATGTCTAATTAAAGTTAGAAGAGAAGTACATAAAACTGTAAGTAAATATGATCAGACCAAGAAATGCAACCTAGTTGGGCACTCAAGAGAATTTGGCCATAGCTCAGATTGGAAGGGTTGCAAACGTATCTACATATGCAACCGCAGTAGATTAACTAGGCTTATAAGTGAGTCAATTGAAATAAAATCGATTGATAATATGAAAAATTTATCAGAAACTGAAAACTCAATAGGCCCAACATTCAATGAGGCATTGACAATTAGCAGGAAAAGACGATCTGATAAATAGGGGAAATTAAATATTCAGAACAAAAGATTAAAAGTGTGATGAAATAGTTAGTGTATTAGACTTAATTATTTGAATTTTAATTATATATGCTAAACTGCTTTGAGTAATTCTTCAACTTGTTTGCCTAATTTATATAACATGGCTTCATTTAACTAGACTTTCATTTTATGAGTAGTCTTATAATTCTTCTGAATTCAAGTTAAATTATCCATTTTTTCATGATGCCTATGCACAATTCCTCCATATATCTTTTTTTCTCCTTCTTTTCACGCTATCTTGTTCAAAATACCCTCGTTATTTCGACGCATTTTCTGATTATCTGATTACTTTAAGTACTTCATTTTGATATGAGTATAGCGAGTTAAATTTAATCTTGTATTTCTTACCACTACGTAAACCTACATCAACTATCCTACTTGTCTAGCTAGTCTAAATTAATTATTCTATCGATTTATATAGTTGATGGTTTATAGTTGAGAGAGTTAAGATATGCGTTTAACACTTAGTGACTAGAGAATGTAATTCAACAGTTAACTGAAACTTCGGATGCTTCTATAAGATCTGGTAAAGTTTTACAGGTATAATCTTAGTAACCACGATTATGTGTTTAGAGATGTTAGTTGTGTGTGTGTGTATTCTTAACATTGTTTACATAACCAAATGAATAGTCTAATTAAAAATGGTTAATTTGGTTTAAAACTGTTTACACTACAACCATGGTAAGCTAGAGAAAATTCGATACGCATGAATTTCACTTTATACAGGCATAGAGGTACAGCTCTGCATATGTTCATGCATACGTGAATCTGTTGAATGAATAGTTTAAATAGCTAATAGTAAATTGTATGAAGGTTAATGAATAGAGATGTATGTAATAGTACCAGTAATAATAATAATAATACTAATAATAACAACAATAATAATAAACAAAGTAATATATAAAATAATAAGAGTTACTATTATTTTTATTTTTATTATATGTATTATTATTAATTTCAATCCTTTATCAGTCGTTTTTGTAATAATTTATGAAATGTGATCTCTTGCATTTTCTTTCTTGCTCAATTTAAAGGCCTAAATTATATCAATTCTGACTTTCATTTTGTCTCAGTTACTACATCCCTTCAATCGATAACAATTCTTTAAATCATGTTTGCCAGTTTGAAAAAAACACCAATCAAATTGCATTTAACAAAGTCGAACAACAAAGTAAAACTAGGAATAAGTTAGTTGAGAGCAAGGTGAATAAAAACATCGTTGGTTAGGAATGTTAAACCAATCAGAGATGGTAACTGAGCTGAGAACAAAAAAATTGTTTAAGCCCACCTTAAGTTGTGCACTTACCAGTCATTTCTATGTTATACTTTTAGTGAAATCTGCGAAAACATATTTTTACATGTCAATCTTAGTTCTCTCTCTATAAAGGTGTTGCTTCATGTAAAGGCATATGGTTTTCGGTAATTGCATGCCTGCACATGCATTAGCTTTCGTTGATTTTACAATACGATTAAATCTAGACAACTCATCTGTGACGCCTG